>SNQN01003339.1:15935-33698 GCA_008642245.1 Bassia scoparia | reverse complement strand
CGCAAAGTGATCAGGACATATATGCAAGCTATTACGGAGTTCAGTCCAACCTCAGCTCATTAACGATCGCTAAAGACATACAATCAAGTGGATACAACCTCGCAACTTGAGAAGAAAGGCCTCCATTTATCACAGGACCATGTATAAGGTTAAAGAAATTACGACTCAAGCTCACATTCCAGCCATGTCAACATCCTTATTACCTACAACTTCCTGAGCATACCGTACAAAATTGCAATACCTCAATCTGCTGCAATGAATCCAGTAATGTATCTAAGTATCCTCTTCGTGAATTGAGCTAGTCAGAACTCCGGTGCGCCAATTAAACAAAGCCACATTCATCGCCTCTCTCACCTTATACATTTATCTATACCGTGCAGTTACTCCGAAAGATCGCTCTTTTACTCCAAACCTTGCTTACACTTAACTTCTAGATTACATAATCAAGTCAATTCCACTCTCAAGGCCATGAAACATCACTTACACTAAACATACAACAAATCTACACACACAGCAAGCCTATGCCAACCGGCTCCCAAAAGACAAACTGCCCACCAACTCGACACTCCTCATGCAGATCACACACAAAACTTGGAAAACATATTTTGCGTGCAAAATATACCCAGACCAAAAACCGTGAAAACCATCACTACGAATTAATAACTATGAATCCTGAATCTCATTCCATCTGAGTATCTTATATCACAAACCAAAAATACATATGATTCATCACAATATACTCTATCATAATCTGTATATTTCTGTACTGAATACGTACTCACACTACTACCCAGAGCAAAGTCCAATTAAACGCAAAAACCATAAACTCTTCAACAGAATGCAAGAAGAGGCCAAATATACCTAAAAAACCCCTAAAGGACGTAATCATGTACGGGTATAAGACGCTCGCTTGAAGGAGGAGGGCACCATCAAATGAGGTAGTGCACGGCGCGCGCGGTATCAACGCGCTGCCTGAACCGGCGGTGCACATGTCGGTATGCCATCTTCAACTCAACGAACACAAGCAGCCAGCCCTACCAAGCGGAGAAGAGCCGGCACCTGCGGCCGCACGGCACCCACCTAGCAGCTAGCTCGAAACCGGGCAGGGCCCACAGCCACTCAGGGCCGCCAGCCACGGAGAGATTCGCCAACCTCCAGCCACGCGCACGCTCCGAATCTCTCATATCGTATACTTGGCGGTTCATTCGACTTAATATCCTTCCATTTCAAACCACACAGCCCTCAATCCCCCCCTGCCTCCACACCGACAACACCTCCACCCACCGACTCCCACCCTCTCCACACAATCCACCACGCCTCTCTAACCCTCGTACACCAAACACTCCCCCTCAACCACCCCGCCGTTTACTACACAATGCGCCCCGGGCACCCAACCACTGCTGCACGACCCCTCAGCACTCCAACCCGCTACTCTCGCTACAGAACCTTTAGATATTCCGTCAAAACCCTCAACATGTTACTTCGTAACGGAACAACTTAGTGTGCCCGCTACACAATAACTCCGTGCCCCGCCCGCTCCACAATTGCATTTCTTTCCATCAGTCGTCGGACTCACACACCTACCTACCCGCAGCACGCCTCCCTCTGTCCTCGCAACTCCTAGCCACTCCTCGTCGCTACCTACCCAGCTCTGCTCCCCGCCCGCTCTCCAACCTCACCCCCCACCACACACACTCTCCGCGCCCCCACACACAGCACAATCACACGCACCTCCGACACGCCCGCCCACTACACCCCGATCTCTCGCACGCAACCCTCCCGCAAACCCCCGTCTGGCCCTCCACCGGTCTTAGCTCCCTCGCCATCAGACCATACACACTCCCTCCCGCTTGCCACCTCCCACTCCAACCTCCACACACCCGGCTCCAACACAACACAACACATCATCACTCCACCGCCATCCACCCAAGCAACTGCGCACCCACCCACCCCTCCAGAGGCAACCCACACGCCAGCACATCCCCTCGCTCTGTCACTACTCCAATGTCCATTACGACCACCACACCACCCGCAACCATCACAGCCACACACACCATCTCTTCACACCACCTTCCGCGCCAGAGCTCAACCCACCCAACCACCACATATCAACAACAACACAAGCACCTCCGAACCTCCAGGCATCCCGTGCATATCCCTACCACCCCGAAGGTTCATCCGAACCATATCTCCGCGCGAACTCCCGCCCCCAGACACCCTGGGCTCCCACACACCTCCCTGAAGACTGTCTGCCGCCTGGCGCCTCCTGAAGCCCCCACGATCACCCACCTCCCCCCGACTATATTTAGGCCTTTGATGAAAGCCGCCAAGACCCCGATACATTTGCCTTCACCTTACCTCCTTCGTAAACCCAAAAGAATGAGAGAAAAATCCAAATGACTTCGAAGGAAAAACTAACCTTGTAATCGGCGAACGCGTGAGGGGTTGGCTGTCGAAGGAAGTACCAGTCGAAGACAGAATCTAAAGAGCCTATGAGAAATGGCAGCCAACAACCCCCATCAACCATCCGACCATGAGAAGCTTCATACTTGAGTCGGAACAAGAATGAGAGAAAACTAAAGGGATCTAGAAGAGGGAAGAGTAAATCAAGAAATCAATCTTGTAATAACAGCCAACTTTTTCTTCATTCCCTACCTTTATCCGAACGAAGCGATTAGGGTACTCGTAAGCATCCGGATAAACCATCCCACTCCACTGCAAATCCAAAATAAATAGCCGAGGCACGAAATATTGCAAACATACAACAAAGAACGTAGCCACCGAGCGCAACCCCCGACCACTCCACAAAAGCTCTTCCGACACCCACAACTTCATATCCAGAAGGTTTACAAGAGAATAAACACATCAACCCTCAATCCGACCCAGAGATGCCAACCGCTTCCTGGCTTCTGGCATCTTCACAAAGTCACAGCTATCTAAATCTGGCAACACCAAAATACGAGAATGAAAATGGTAGCCGACGTGGTCAATCCCAGAGAAAGGGGTCACCTATTCAAACATGGCACAACTTCTCGAGGATTTGGAAGCTCACTAGTTTACTTGTCATAGGGCACTAGTGACCGAAAATCGAAGGGATGTATGTTTCTAGGCAGGACGAAAATCAAGAAGACCCTCATTAAAAGAAATAAACACTAAAATCGAGGAAAGCACTCGATCCAATTTTAAAGCATGAGCTCAATACAACCCCCAATACAAAGCCGTATTGGGAGAGTTTGAGGCAAATGATCGTGGCATCGTGATAGCCACGTGTCGCGTTTGCGTCGAGTCGTAGAAATCCACTGGCAATCAGAAACTACGTGACTAACGTGTCATGAGTAGTGCAGATGATCTGGATACAGTCACCAGAAAATCGGTCAAATACCGTAAAGAACAAGATCTCAAACCGCAAACCAGGTAAATGCGATGCCACTAAGACAGATGATCTGAATGTCACACATCGACCGCCCCAAAGAGGTCAAGGCCAAAGCCATATAAATAACCGCCTTGAGAGGCACCATTCTTCAATACAGCAAATTTCATATATTGAGACAACAATTCATACTTAAAGCAACGTGAAGAACTAATCTCTCTAACATCTCTCTACAAGCCCCCTACGCATTATTAACTGTTCCCCCCTTCCCTTTACCTTACTTAGGCATCGGAGGGGAGAAATCACGCAAAAGGAATTATTCTCACTTCTTGCAGGTGTTAAGGCGTCGAGGAGAACTTGACGCGCCATAGCAACGCAAGTTCAATCCAAGATTAGACCCTTCTCTGAAGTAGCGTAGACGTGAAAGCCTCACCACTCTCTCATCCCTGAAGCAGAGGAAATACTGTGCTTCCAGAAACAGAAATCGCCTCACCCCAGGTCCATTAACTTCTACTACCACACCATATAATCAAGAATAAATCATATGACAGATTGAAGATAACGTTAATCACTCCTCCAAAGATTAACCAACCGTGACATACCCTTACAAATTAACAAGCGGCAAACTCCTATCGTTACCACGAATAAAAATATTCTATGACCACTTCTCGCTGACTAAGTTCAAAGAGTTTAACCCCCACCGGAATAATGACCAACCAACATGAATAACGAAGTAGTCGGACCTGAATACAGATACCAACTTCCCAGCTCATTGCAAGTCAACTGGTGATGCATGAAGAGCGATGCAAGGATTTGGATCTCACAGATCAAAAGCCTACTAATGGATGTCGCCACTGCAAGATAAACAAAAGAGCAGAATAAGCGAGATTTGGAGGGACCAAGGAATGAAGAGATTCGAAAATATGAAAACAAGAATGCGGCAAGGATCCACGCACAGACCGAATACTCCCACGATCTCATCACTTTTGAAGCTTAATAAAATAAGACTAGCCTCCGGACAGAGAACAAAACAACACAAAACAAACCAACAACACAGCAATCATCTTCTTTCGCATTTAGCTTCTCTTACGCCACACTTGGCTTTAGTAGCTCAATGTATAGTCTTAAGCATAGCGTACGTATTCAGACCCTCAATGGATCAGATAGTTTTGCTCGTTTTCCACTTCTCAATTGTGTTGACATGGATGGTAATCATCTTCCCTTGACTACGATTCGTATCTACATACTCTATCCTATTTAAGATCGTTTTTTCCGTTTCCATTCTCTGTATTTCTGTTTTACACTTAGTCATTGTTCCACAATAAGGTCATTTCCTGTCTGCATTCATCTTCTTGATTAACTATATTAGTTAGGAAGACCATTTACGTTAGCTGAAGGTTATTTTACATAACTCAGTAACCCAGAGGGCGGCAGCCTCGCCTACCACAAAAACCAGAACAACACAATATCTGGACCCGCGGTTCGACTTGTGAATGAAGTGCAAATCACCTCAACAATAATACCATAATAAAACAACCAACACACCGTCACAAAATTTGTCGATAACTGTTGTGCGGACCTTCTTTATGCCCTGAGGCCCCGATCACATATAAAAAATATTAAATCAAATAACTAATAAAAAAGAGTAAACAAAGAATATATACTCTTCCAAAAAAATTATAAACAACATAAATAAATGACTAAATATAAAAATCGAAATAAAAACAGACAATATCTAACAAATCAATAACATCACTAATATATGCAAAATAGAAAATAAAAGATATAGCTTATCCAAAAAAATTTAACAAGATAAATTAAATTACACTGAATATAAAAACAATAAAATAAAAACGGAACATATCTAACACTTAAAATATCTAATCTACTAAACAACCAACAAACAAAGTATATATCCTTATCCAAAACTTTACAAAAACTTCAACATAATAACCATACAAAACACCGTAAATAGAAAAAGCATAATCTACAATATATACTCTATTCACAACAACAATAAAA
This sequence comes from Bassia scoparia, assembly GCA_008642245.1. Lineage (NCBI taxonomy): Eukaryota > Viridiplantae > Streptophyta > Magnoliopsida > Caryophyllales > Amaranthaceae > Bassia > Bassia scoparia. The sequence continues at coordinate 28,306 of SNQN01003339.1, read as the reverse complement.
AAGACCTTATCAACTAAACCAAAAATTAAAAAAAACCTATGTACAATAAAATTTAAATAGAATAACAAAAATAAAGTAGAATCCATTTACTAAAAAATACCAAAAAAAACAATTGACTCATTGTAAACTGGCTACTCAACACCATTTGGGATTCTCTTAACCCTTGTCGTATACAAAGCACACACCACAAATTTGTTGCAATAATTTTGTGATGATCTTTGGCCCCAAGGATATCATTGAAAAATTCATAAAATAAAGTAACTAAAAAAACAACAGATTAATAGACGAAACAAAAATATCTAACCATTTAATAACTCTATGTAAAAACAACTAATATATATATATATATACTACATCTGATCAAACAAACTTTTTAAATAATTAAATAACTAATAAAAAACAGTAAAAATAAAATGGAAATATTTAACAACTTAATTAAATCTAAATTTAAAATCAAAAAATAAAAAAAATATACTATATCCATCTTTTCTAAAATAAATAAATAACTAAAATATAAAAACAGTAAAATATACAACAAAGCTTAATAAACCTTCTGGATTTTTTAAACATCAGTCTCAACAACTCTCGATATAGTCAATGATTTATGAGCTGTACATATTTATTACCACTTCTTATTATTAAAACAATACTGCACGCATACGCGTGCATTTCTTACCTTTTAATTAATATATAAAAAATTATTATTTACAAAAAGAGTGAGATGACAATCATACACGTTGTTTTTTAGAAAGGGAATAGTTGTCTTTTTAAAAAAATCAAAGAGAGACTGAGATGCTCACACCAAAAGTTGCACATTCACCCGAGACCCACTACACTATGTCGCTGAATAGATAGAAATCCCCCTTAACTTTGGGCTAAAAATAATCAAATTTAAGGGTTTTTCTAATTAATATCCCCGAAGTTTTGCTATTTCTAAACTGCGTCCAAGCACATATTTTGTGTCTTAGTCGTATCCCCGTATTTTAGTATGTTGAATCAAGTTGTGTCCTACATGATTAACATAAACTAACCAAGGGTCACTATTTTAAATTATAGAAAAAATAAACAAAAAAAACTCAACCCCAAACTACCCAGCTACCCCACCAGTACTACCGCCCACCCCACCAACCATCCAGCCACCCAACCCCTAACGAACCCACCCAGCACCACCACACCTCAACCACCTTCATTGTAATCATACTCCTCTTCTCTCCCACAACTACAACAACAACCGCGACACACAACCAGTCAATAGCGAACCCACCAGCAACCCCACCCATTCGCAAGCAACAAACCACGGCCACAACCACCAAGGCATTCATCGACCTAACCATACAAACGGTTCGTTCAGTTTTCAGGGTACTGCATTTAGGGATCTTTTATGATGGTGGTGGTTCGTTTTTGGCGGTTGGGGTGAAGGTGGGCTCGCGCAGTGTTTCGGTGAGTGACGGTGGCGGTTCAAGTGAGGTGGGGCTACTTGCGAAACGGAGGTGGACGGTGGTGGGTCGGCGCTGGTGGGCAGTGAGGGTGGGCGTGGTTCGGTTCAAGCACCAGGGTTGGTTGCGGTGTTGTTGTTTATTTTATTTTAATTGTTGTGAAGATTCTACCATATTCAAGTTCACATTATAGACAATATAGGATTACAATTTGATAAAATTAACTAAAACGCGGATACAATAAGACACAAAAAAATTCTTGAACACCACTAAACGACAATCGCAAAAACCCAGCTATATAACTAGAAACAACCCAAAATTGTTAATGGTTTTCTAAAACATGATAGGAAATCTTATTGTAATCTCAATAAAACCAAACCCTTAACAATAGGAATGATTTAATTACAGAACCAAAATCAATCTGTCAACACATTGTATGGACCATCATTAACACGGCAGTGACGAGGTGCAACCCTTTGGTTTAACTTGCACATATCATCTATTCTAGCTCGCGACACAAAATATTGCGCAATCGATTTTACACATTGATATATCCTAAAGTACGCGGCCGGAAATACCCAATTCATTACTCGTCACGGTGTTACGGTCCGAGCTTTGGTATTGGGGTGACCTAAAAGGCTCGTACATATTTCTCATGATGCTCGAGCGAGCCTCAAGCTTTTTCGAGCCTAAAAGTCAAGTTCAAAGTACATTAAAGTTATATTGGACGTTCGAAAACTATAGTAACTCATAATGACTTCTAAGAAAATATCATAGTTAATAGCTATGAATCTTTCTATTAGTTTTTGTTAAATTTCATGACTCATATACCTACATCTATAATTATAACTAAATAATAAAGTATTAAAATTAAATATTCAGAGCCTGTTCACCGAGCTTTCGCAGCCGATCATTAGAGAGCTCATTAGACCCCTAATTACTCGTATTAATTCAACGTAATCCAACCAAATATAAAAAAAAAATTTCTTAGCATACAGTATATGTAATCCAACTACTTTTCTATATACTACAATATTGCAATTTGTCAACTGTGTACCAAAGAATAATAAACTTAAGGCTTAAGCACTGGTTTTTGGTGCTCTACTCCTTGAAAACTCTTAAAATTATACGCCATGAATCACCACCACCATGGGTACCATCACCATAAAGAATCATCATGAGAATCGTATTATTGAAGAAGGAGAATAAACACCATAAGAACCTGAACATACTTAGCGAGGCGGGACTGCTGTGACTGTGCCCCTATGCTTTGGTAAGATACCATTCATTGTATTTTGTGGACTCATACTAAATGTGACATCGTTTGGCTAAGTTAGCAATAATGATGCTGAGAATAGATTCATCTTGCCTTGTTTTAATTAAAATTTATTAAGGTCTTTGCACAAGATTGATTTCTAGAGTACCCTGTCAAGTTTTATACATACATATACAATTACTATATAGCATCGCAATACTCTTCAGTCCCTATTGTATAACCTCTTTTATTCCACAATATTAATTATATCTTTTTCCGTCTGATCAATGAATTTGTTGGACTATTAATTTTGCCAATATAATAAAAAAAAATTTAGCAATTCAATATACAAGTCATAAAACGGATCTTATAAGACCTCGCCTATATTGAATGAAACAATTGAAAGTTGAAACTTCATGTTATTGTGTAAAATACTAGTATCATTCTACTTTACCCAAAAAAAGTAGTCATTCTACTAACAGAAGATTATACAATATTGTTCCATCTCAAAAATTTTACTAATTAAATAATTTCAGGGTACTATTTAGTAGTTAATAAGAATTTTCAGATTTGCATTACTATTTAGTATAATGTATTATTGTATATTTTACTCTTACTTGAAAATTATAAAAAGAATTGTGTCATACAACTACCAAATGAAAAAAAGGTTGAAAGTAATTTAGTAAGTGAAACATTTTAGATAACTGGCCATAAAATTGCATTCTACGTGAGCTGTGACAACTAGAGTTGGGAATTAAGCAGCATCGAGAAAAAAAAACATGAAGTAAAGGCATTACCGACTGCACGCTCATGAACACAGGAATCAGAGAAGAGATTGCAGAGCCAGGCAGCTGCTGTAGGACTGCGGATTTGCAATACATGAACACCATGAATGAACAATAGCAAACATGATCCAATCTCACCACTAATGGCTAATGGCTATGGCCACCAATCTGAGCACCACTATGGGATATTGAGCCAACCACGGTACCACCAGGCCATCAGGTCACCCACCATGGTAATCATCACCATTGCCAAAGAGCATAACCACGGCTACCACCAATGGCCACCATGGAAATCACAAATTATAATTAGTCTTGTCCAAAACCTTTTAGCATAAATAGTAGGCCGGCGTATGGTTCAAGTCTTTTATGTGCTTACATGTGTATATAGTTTAGATGGAGATGTAGCTCTTCAGTGAACAACATATTTGATGTACTCTCAGAAGTAAAATCATCCTAGACATGTTCTGTCAGCTTATTTTATAGAGTTTAAATATAAAAAAAATTAAGTGAGTTTAACTACAAATAGGTCCAATCCAACAAAAATAAATCGACGAAATCAGCGTAAATCAAGCAACATTTTTTTCAATTTCCTAATTACCTATACAATGAACTGAAAGTAACCCCTCCTAACGGTCCCCCTTTAAGCCCCCTATGTATTGAACTTACTTTTCTCCTAGTTAAAAAATAACAACACAAATGATAATGCAAAAATAAATAAATAATCAGATAAACTCTAATAATCACAATTTAACCCTACTGGTCACATTAAATTGTTTTGCTCAAGATAGATTTTAAAGTCATATAAATATAGAAGTCCTACAATACATTACAATTAGTGAATATAAAATAACGTATACAATTGATTCTCAAATGTTGGTATGAGTAATGAACTATTGTGGTTAAGGATTGGTAACATAATACTTCTTTAAAAAAACAAAAAAAAAAAAAAAAAATCTTGTTAAAACCATTTTCTATCAATAACAACAAGAAACTTAGTGGCGTGTCTATTTTACTCTACTCGTGACACTAAATTAAAAAAATGAGATACAATAAGTCACAGTTTATCCTAACTCTACTTTGATGAACTGCGTCCACAGGAGTTGAATAGAAACAAACACATTTAGCATCTACAATGAAACACAATACAGTTTCTCTACCTCTACGCTAACTTTGATAGATTTTTAATCCACGGTTACCAAAAGCTAGTACATAGACAAGCCACCAAGCCAGCACCTATCCAACCAGCGCTCCATACGTCACGCAAATCGGCCATTCCTGATGATAAAAAAAGAGTTAAGTAATAGTTCCATCAGAACATTTCATGCCTAACCCAAAAATCCAAGCATAATACTTATTCTGTTTCTGCGAGCTATTGTCCTTACTTTATGTAGTACAACGAGCAACGCCATTCATGTTCCACCAAAACCACCTTGAACCAGAATATTCAGTTTTTATCACTACAAATATATCAACGCCACTTCCACAATCCTAACAAATTGCCTAAACTCAAAACAAATTAACTCAAGCTTGAGACTCGGCTCTAATGGCTTAGTATCCCCCACCTGTTAGTGCAACTTAGTGGCATTTTCATATAGGCCTTTTGGGGCACAGAGTTTTTCAAGAACTTTCAAATGATTTAAGAAGCACTGATGCATATATGGAAAATAAGTTACAGCTTACCAGCTGAAGTAACTGGACATGGACAAGCATTCAGCAACCTGTGACATTGAAGCAAAAGACAAATAAAGATTCTTGGGCAATTTGGTGTACTCTCTAACCAAATTATAGGCAAATAATATATGGGCTGAATTAGACGAAATAAATGGTCACAGACCAACAGAATGAAACGATTAACAACGAATTTTTGAGGCGTTAACGAACCACTCTTCCACAAAGTGATATCCAATCCTCACACTAAACACAGTTACACGATAGATCCCATTTCAGAGGTACACAAAGTACAGAAGAGAATCGCAGCGTATAAATTAATAAACAAAAATGTTTCATACATACACAAAATCATTCCGACATCTCCCTAGTTTAATGTATCAGTCACATAATTAACACATTAACTATGTGACACACAAAAATCAAGCGTAAATGAAAGTGTACAAGACTTGAACTTCCACTTAGTATAATACACATTCTAGAAGGTCGTATTCATGATAATATTAACGCTTAAACCCATTTTTTTTAAAATACCATAAAAACGATTAAAAACTTTCTGAAAAAAGGAAAAAAAAAATTTATCTATACAAGAAAAAACATTTAAGGGTTCACTGTGAACTCATTAAACAAACACTGTATCATATTCATAATGAATCAAGTTTTGTCGAAGTTCTTCGAAGCGGCAAAACCCTCTCCTAGCCACTTATATAGGCTTATTTTTTATCCAACACGTCTATTGTGCTTAGCCAACTAAAACCTTAATGCGGCTCGTCAAAAAAAAAAAACCTTATGCCATCACAAAATGGAACTTCCATTGGGATGTAAACAGTTCCGCAATCATCCAATTAGGGGTTTAGAACTTGAACCTAAAAGTCTACTAGTGGGTCAAGGTGAGGTCCCCTTAATTATGATGACGTAGGCTCCAATCTTAGTCCGATATGTCCATCATATTAATATAACCATCATCTCAGCTATTTCGCTAGACTTATAAACGTTTCTTCTGACATAGCCAATAATACAACGCTACTTTAATAAGAACTTGACACATAAGTCTATTGTTAGTCAACTTCCTATAATCGATCACATATAGTCAATAATACCCAATATATTAAGGAGAATGAATCCCAAAGAAATAGCATTTCCCATGAGGAAAATCCATCCACTATGGAAAACACTCTCATACTTTGTATTAAAACCCCTTTTTAAAAGAAAGTATATCACTAAAACAACCAAAACTATGTTTTCTTTAACGTTAAATGACACTGGACGAATAACTTGCCAAAGAATCATACTAGTGTACTAATAAATCTGCACAATTGCCCCGCAATAAAAATGCAATATACAACTTAGTATCACCTTACTTATATCAATAACCCATAATCTTAGACTATTCAAGTTTAAAACTACATACCATTATCGTAATTATTATGACTAGGAGACCACTAGGTGTTTAAATCTTATATCACAAGATGACACCATAATTTCCTATATGTTTCATGAATGAAAAACCATTCGAAATTCAACTGTCATCTAACATAAAGACAAATCATGAAACTTTTCCGTTCTCACCTGAAATATGCTATAATAAACCTTTGTGTCAATTGGTGTCATTATATACATTAAGACAAAAAATTCATCACATACTGGATTTAATCAAGTCCAAATTCTCTAAGTTTGACTTGCACAATGAATAAAACAATTCATCGGCATAAAAACTTTTCCAATATTATGAATATTATACATCACAAGTCTTTGTCTCAGCCAGTATACAATAGTTCTTTGTCTAATAAATACAAACTTTAGAAAAGAATAAACATTGATATTATCGTTATTTAAATAATTTGAATACAAATACACGAACATATTAACCAAATATTATAAACCTATGAACCATAGAATCATCAATAATTATTCAATCTCATAATCCCTAAATGAAATATTAATTTCATTGCCATACACCCTTTATTCTAATTATAGCCATAGAATATTAACCTTTGACCATTAAGAACTATACCCAAACATGTCCATATACTCCTTTATACTAGGAGAATTACAACACAATTATAAGAAGAAAAAATAAACAGAATGAACTCTATGAAAACATGTACATATGTCAATATCAGGTAAGGAACTTAGGTAAAATTACTACCACATTACCAAATTGTTACAAATCAGCCAAAAGAACATGGGCCATGCAATCGATGATCATTAACGACTAACAAAAAGCAATACCAAAACAATCAAGGCATGTAATATAATTGAAGTGACAAATGCCTTAACAGTTAACATTAAAACATTGAAACCATCATAACGAACCGCACTAATACATTGAGGAGGTTCCCAAACACAAATCCAAATTGCATGCAAAAACATTGACCATGCAGGAACACATGCAACGTATACTTCTTGTCAAAAAACAACAACGAACAACCACCACAAACAAGCAAGCAATAACACCAAAACTATCCCCTACTTGAAATACAAAACAAGGGATAATAGGAGGCCTATCCAAATACCATTCAAATGAACATAAATATTGTTCATTACCATTAGCATTGCTAATCTTCATATTTTAAACCAATCATTATGATTTAGTCATTTTACTATCAACTTAATGGGATATTTCAATGGACAATACATCTTCTCTTAAATATCAAGACATCATCAATCAATCTAAGGCTGATGTGAACGTCAAAATTTTAGGAGACAAAACAAGAAAATGATAGTCAGACATATTAATCAAACAAGAAACTCTTTACTTGAAAAGTCTTCAATCAAAAACTATCCTCCGTAAACGAATAAATCAAAAGTTTGGGTGTAACACAAAACTTGCAATACTTCCCTACTCTTTATTGGTAAATTTAAAAAGACAATTCTCAACTCAACCTACAATTACCCTTATTTTTGGGTACAACTACATTAATGATTCTACTACCCACAAGTGTACTACTTTTGGGACACTACACAAACTCACTTAACCCACAATTAGCTTTATTTCTATTGGACAGTGTGCAAAACAATCTGTTGCAAGTACTTACGTTAACGGAGGAAGTATTAAAACTTAGACTAAATCCTCATCTTTTGTAAACTTTAAGACCATAGACTTTCATCCCCCAGTGTAAGAAATGGAAACAACCGCTCAACCTTGTCCAACTTCTGTGAAATTCTGCATGTCACAATCTTGCTTTCGTACGAAATCTTTGATTGTAATAACTCGGTTTGTTCTTTGGATTTAGTTGAGACTTAAAGAAAAACTTATGTCAGTCGACGAAGAGAAAAACATAGTTACAAACAACAATTCTTTGAGCTGTACGGAAGCACTTTCCCAAAAGTGATATTCCGACCCATCAACTAATAACCGCGTTAAACAGAGACCACTTTCAAGAGACAAGAAAGTACAGAGAGAATCGCTAGTAAATTCACTTCAAATGAGAACAAGCATGTTTGTGTTTGGCCTCGATGATAGAAGAATGAAGAAAGAACTTTGCATAATAATAATTATTAAATTCTTATGTTTAAGTGACTCTAAGCACATGTAATCGTTAAGGAAACTACCTTATAACCGCTTAGATAATATCCCAACCAAGCCGCCCAACACGATCATAAAATGGAGAGCATCATGTTGCCACCAACGGAACTGCAAGCTGCTAAGCAGTTTGCTTCTTGATCCGGCACTGGCCATCTTGCAGTTATTCTGATATTTGCTTACTTCAAATTTTTGCCAATGCAATATAGACTAGTGCAAGTTTCCTTATACTATTTTGTTGTATAAATTTAATAACACCATTACCACATAAATTAATCAAGACGAACATGTTTTCAGATACAATACACACAATAATTTCCAACACGTCTATAGTGATTGTCCCAATTAAAAGGCAATTTCTAAACTACTGTTATAGAGGCATTGTACGTTCCCAAGTAACCCATTCAAGTCTAAACAAACGATGAATTTTTGGTGTACTAGATGTTAAGAGTTCAAGGCAGAAAATATTATGGTATTTTCAAGTAAAGTTCAACATAGATAATTATTTTCTTGCAAGTAATCACCATAATCTTTCAAAATGAGATCTTCATGTTTATGGGGTTTGCCTTATATCTGTAATGTTGCCAACTAAGATAACAACAACTATTAGTCAAGGTGTCACAGGATTATAAGCCATGCAAGAGAGGCTACCAGCCAGGCCATCCATCACCTCAAACCTCTAATACATCGTCCTTAAAGATAGAGAACTCCAAAAACACAAACAACTAAGCTGCTAAAGAAACATTACCTCCACAGTTCTCTCCCAATCAAAGGGGCATCGCCATGCCACAAGATCAAGAAGAGAACCATGTGCTAGAAGGCAATCAAATAATCAATGTAACCGGTGGTCTGTACATGAAAAAAGGGAAGAAGGTCATAGTGCTATAATGCTATTACTTGACATTGTTTTATCTCGTGCGACAGTACTATATAATGTATAAACAGCCTTATTCGGAACTCGAACTCTAATAACCACAGATACGTAAATGACAACTGACTAAGCAAAAAATTCAGTCCAGTCAAGTTCAAGTTTTGAAGGGGACGTTAAAAGCTCAAGTTCTTGTTATATTTTTAAGTGCTTCTCAGAACATTGCTCAATGATAGACCGTATATAGCGTGTCCTTTAAGTTTGTAACCTTTGCAGTAATCGCTCCTCTCATCCCGTTTTTCAAGATTCCCTTTTATCGTTATCCGATCTATGAATTGTCCTTCTCTAGCTTCCTGATAGTCACTGCCTGCAAACAGGGCTTGCGACCTTTACCCACATCTAATCTAACACATAAGGACAAGATGGCAAGTGGCAACACAAACAACACCTGGCCCCATATCATCAACGTCAATCGCTACGATAAATGAACCTTGTTGAGCCAAAGATATGTTCTGAATGTCTTGGAAACAGGCTCTCTCTGTTCCCGGCAAGGAGGAGAGGCGTGCTTGGGTTGGCTTTTCATGGAGAGTTAGTCCGACGGAAGGGCTAGACTGCTTAAGATATGTTGCAATCTAAATGATGAGAGCGGGGTCTGCATCTCAGGCTATTTAATGGTTAAACTTTAAATGCAGCAGCCCTTGGTCTCAGTTCCATAAAAGTTACCTATGTCGTGGTTCTATGAGCTCGCACGCATCATATCTGGCATATGAAGAACACTAAATGTGCATGACCAATTTCCGTGGTCAAAACAGGTTGTTAATCATCCTTAAGTTTGAGGACTAGGCAAGATAAATTCTGTCTCTCCAGAAAAGCTACTACCAGGTGATTTTTAAAATCTTGGTCGAAGGATGTTTGAGGATGATGAATTAGTTGTTCTCGCTACTTGGTGGTGCCAAGAAAGCCCCAAATGAGCTTGCCTCTAATGTTTTCCATGCTCCTACATTGACCTATCCCTACCCCCCCCGCCCCCCCCCGCCCCCGCCCAAAAAAAAAATCATCATCCACATCTATACTTGGATGGGAAGTGAAAGATTCTTAGACACCGAAACATAAGGCCCTTAACCAAGAGCACATGTGTGAAAACGTTAATTCATCCAAAACAAATTCTAGACTGGTGTTAGCAGCACCCGCATCATACTACAACCTAACTTGGAAATTTTTACTCACAGTACCCTCCTAAGAGACTATATGCGTTGTTTTTTAAAACTCAACTAGTACTTTGTACTATTTTATTAATGGTCAAGTTGAATGTGAAATAACCCTACATGAACCAACGAGATCTAGGCTTATCATTAGCTTATACGTTAAAAGGAAGTCGGGCAACACTAGATTACTATGATTACAAGGTCTGTGTTGTAGCAAGATTTTTGGGCCCTTCATTGTGTTAATATTGGGTCTTCCATATTGATCTCATAAATGGGCTCAGCACACAGATGTCAGAATTGATAGTTCTTTGCTTCTTCATTTTGTGTTATTTCCAATCTGCTACTTCACATGTTTTTTTTTCACTAAAGATGCTATATGTTTCATCTACGATTTTTCGTTCTTGGAATTAGTATTCATAGGATTATAGATGAAAAGTGTACTGAAATGTTAGCATGAGACTGTAATGCAGGTTGTCGTAGAACCGAGAGTAATTATGTGAAAAAAGGGTTGTTGAGGTGAGGATGGATTGATGGAATAAGCTAAGTTATGGAAGTAATTTCTGATCTCATTTGACGTGTTTAACTATATATGCACTTATATCCTAYGAGCTTATACCTTGATTGGCCGCAGGAGGTAGCAAGACTGTGTCGCGAGTAATGACAATCTAATCTAATATACAGGTTAAATAGAACCTGGACTGTAACTTTAATCTGATTGAATATTTTGTAATTATGTTGCATCCCCTTTAATTTATTACATTAGCAACGATAACAAATTAATTACTAGATTAGTGAGCTGGGATTCCACACTACTTTAGCATGCTGTAGTATTATTTGATACAGGGTTTGTACTCTTGCATTTARAGTGTGGTTKAGTCTTGTTTACTTCCTTGCAAAATACTTTTGTATATGAATTTGTTAATAAGTAGATTTCAAGGATACTATTAGTAGTAATAGATTTATGGGATATTATATAATGATCCAATTGAATTCTGCATTCTAAGTTTCCGATTGTTGTGACATGATCTCTTGAAGCGTATTTGAATATACTCGGTGGCAGGACAAAATCAATGATATTGCCATACAATCTCTACTCTCTACTTGTTTAAACATGTTGTGATGTTAGTTGTTGTTGCGTTCACCAACCTGGCCTCAATCAGGCATCAATCTCTATTTCTGTTTGTGCATTTTGTCTATGTTTTTTTTCCCTGTGTTCTCTACGATAGATTGTGAGCTTGAACTGACCACAAAATTGCAGAGTCCTGTCCAATGGGGTCCATTGTGTTGCTATTGCTGGGAAATATTGAGTGTGAGTCTTGTGTTGGTGTAGTCGTGTGAGTGTGTGACTACTATAGCACATTTGCTTGATAATGCTTGCATAATATGAGGAATGTAGTTACATCACCAGTTGCATCTGTGATGGTGGGAGATTTACCGTACTAAGAGTATCTTGATGCTTACTAGTACAGTGTATCGTAGTTTAGTTTTATTTGCAGTTGACGTGCTGGTAATGGTGTTGCTCACACTCTTCGCTCGTCTTGTGCGCGCTGGTGATGGGATAGAAGGTTGTGGCTGGAGGGTTTGCGCATCCGAGGTGTATGTGTGTGGGAACATGTATCGTAGTTTGA
>SNQN01003339.1:0-14169 GCA_008642245.1 Bassia scoparia | reverse complement strand
TGTTTGTTACAAATAAGTGGGTATTTGTAACGGGCATAATTATGTGTTCGTTACAAATAACAAGTTATTTGTAACAGACATATAATTCTGCCCGTTACAAATACCCACTTATTTGTAACAAACATATGTTTTGACCGTTACAAATAACATAGTATTTGTAACGGACATTAGAGTTGCCCGTTACAAATAAGTAGTTATTTGTAACGGGCATTTTGCCCGTTACAAATAACTACTTATTTGTAACGCCTGCAATTGTAACGGACATGTCCGTTACAAATAGCCTATTTTTGCCCGTTACAAATAGCAATTTTTCCACTAGTGGTCCCTTTATCGTTGATTATGCCTCTCAGGAATCCATAACGAGAAAAAACTATTAGACTTTTAAAAATCTGCAACAACTTTAGCATCATCAGTACGAGTGGGTACAGCTTCTACCCACTTGTAGACATAATAAAAGAATATATTGAAATCCAAAAGAAGTGGGAAATGGTCCTATAAAATCCATACCCCAAACATCAAAAATTTCACAAACTAAGATGGGAGTTTGGGGCATTTCATTCCTAGGACCAAGTGTACCTATCCTTTGACAATTATCACAAGCCTTACAAATATCATATGCGTCTTTGAAAATCAAAGGCCAGTAAAATACGCTCTCTAATACCTTATGTACGGTCCTCCTTGGCCCAAAATGGCCTCCACAAGCATAAGAATGACAAAAGGTTAGTATTGAAAAGAATTCAGAATCAAGCACACACCTTCAGATTAATTTATCAGCACAATATTTCCATAAGTTTGGATCATCCCATACGTAGTACTTTGTTTGGCTACGCATACGGTCCTTCTTTGCCTTAGTGAAACCGTCAGTAAACTTTCCTGAAACCAAGAAATTCACCAAATCTGCGTACCAAGGAGTACCCGAGCTCAAAGCATGCAATTGCTCATCCGGAAATGCTTCATTAATTGGGCTCGTGTCTCCATTAACTCCAACAAACCTTGCTCAAATGATCAGCCACACTATTGTCAGAACCTTTTTTATCTCTAATTCCAATGTCAAATTCTTGAAGCAATAAAATCCAACGTATTAAACTAGGCTTTGCTTCTTTCTTAGATAATAAGTACTTTAACGTTGCATCGTCAGTATAAACAACAATTCTAGTACCTAATAAATATGTTCTAAATTTATCTAAAGCAAAGACAATAGCAAGAAGTTCTTTTTCGGTGGTTGTATAGTTAGTTTGAGCATCATTTAGAGTTCTAGAAGCATAGTAGATAGCGTGAGGAATCCTTCCAAATCGTTGGCCAAGAATAGCCCCCAAAGCATTGTTGGATGCGTCACACATCAATCCGAACGGAAACTCCCAGTTAGGTGGTTGCAAGACCGATGCTATAACCAACTTAATCTTTAACTCATCAAACACCTTCTTGAAATCCTCGTCAAAAGAAAAATCCACATCTTTTTGAAGTAATCTGCATAAGGGTTGAGCAATCTTCGAGAACCCTTCAATTAATCTCCTATATAAAATCCCACATATCCAAGAAAAGAATGTACATCCCGTACAAAGGCGAGGTAAGGCAAAGAAAAAATAAGATCAATTTTAGCTTTATCAACTTTTATTCCATCAGCAGAAACTACATGGCCTAAAACTATACCTTGTTGAACCATAAAGTGACATTTTTCAAAATTAAGTGAAAGGTTAGTTTCAAGACATCTTTTAAGAACCAGTGTGAGATGATTTAAACAATTATCAAATGAATCACCATGTACGGCAAAATCGTCTAGAAATACTTCAATGAATTTCTCAAGATAATTTGAAAATATGCTTACCATACATCTTTGAAAAGTTGTATGCGCATTGCATAGCCCAAAAGGCATGCGACGTTAAGCAAATGTACCGTACGGACACATAAAAGTAGTTTTCTCCTGATCTTCAGAAGCTATAGGCACCTGCACATAACCTGAATAGCCATCAAGAAAGCAATAAAAAGTATGACCAGCAAGGCGTTCAACCATTTGACCAATAAACGGTAAGGGAAAGTGGTCTTTTCGGGTCATTGAGTTAAGCTTTCTATAATCTACACAAACCTTCTAAACATTTTGAACTCATGTGGGAACTAACTCTCCCTTATCATTTTCTACCACCGTCACCCCTGACTTCTTAGGAACTACTTGCAAAGGACTAACCCATGCACTATCTTATATAGGGTAGATTACTCCGACTTCTAAAAGTTTAAGTACTTCTTTCTTCACAACATCCATCATAGGTGGATCAAGACATCTTCGCACTTGCCTCACAGGTTTTTCCCTCTTTTGTAGTGAAATTCTATGCATGGAAGGGCTAATCCCTTTAATATCCGCAAATGTCCACCCTAACGCTGTCTTATGTTCTTCTAATATTTTATTTAGTTTTTGCTCTTGAATCGAAGTAAGATTATTAGCTATTATTACTAGAAGTGTTTTATGCTCACCTAAAAAAGCATACTTTAGATGGTCAGGTAATGGTTTCAATTCCACTTCAGGTGGTTGCACGACAGAATGTAATAACCTATTATTACTAATAGGCAATTCCATGAATTTTTCTACATACCTTCCTCGTTTAACAGGAAGTGTTTCTAGGGAAAAGAAAGCCTCTTTTACCTTATTTTCAATCATCATTAAATCCTGCAAGTTAGTAAAGTTTTCCTTTTCCATTATAGTAAGAACAAATTCTAATTCATCCTCATTAGAAAGATAAAACATTTGTTCAATGAGAGGATCAATAACATCCATCCTAGAAACAAATTCACAATCAGAGGGAAATGGCATAGCATCAAATATATTAAAACGAATAATTTCCCCATAAAACTCCATGGTTAAGACCACACTATGGACATCAATCTTTGTTTTAGATGTTTTTAGGAATGGCCTACCTAGCAAAAGTGGAGTTGAATTGAATTTGAAGATTCATCGTTAGGCATATCCAAAACATAGAAATCAGCAGGAAAAGTAAGTTCATTCACTTGCACTAAAACATCTTCTATGACTCCTAAGGGATATGTATTTGAACGATCAGCAAGTTGTATAATAACACGAGTTTCTTTCATTGGTCCTAACTTCGAAGCATTAAAAATAGACAAAGGCATAATGTAGCTCTTCGATCTAACATGCATCTCTCATACCTCGTGTTACCTATTTCACAAGGAATAGTAAAAATACTAGGATCCTTGCATTTAGGAGGGACTTTCCTTTGTAGAACGGCGGACACATTCTCACTAACGTTTACCTTTTTATCTCCATTCAACCTTCTCTTGTTAGTGCACAAGTCCTTCAGAAACTTTGCGTATCGCGACACTTGCCTAATAGCATCAAGCGAAGGTATGTTCACCTTGACCTTTCGATATACATCTAACAATTCCATCTCTAGCTTTTGTTTCCTACTCTTTGAAGCTAACCTTCTTGGAAAAGGAACAGAAAGAGAAGAATTATTAGTAATCAAAGAAAAATCATTGCTTACCTTTGGAGGTTGTTCATCCTCCTCTAATGGATTCATTCCGTGCTCTTCGTGATCACTTGGTGGTCTCAATTTATTTTGAACTTGTGGATCTTCTAATTCCTTTCCACTTCTTAGAGATATGACACTTGCGTTCTCCCTTGGATTCTTCTCGATTTGGCTAGGAAACGTCTAAGAGTTTTGAGCTTCAAGCCTCCCTACRGTGCTTGCAAGTTGAGAGACTTGGTTCTCTAAGTTCTTCAACCCACTTCTTGTTTCTTGTTGAAAATGTAAGGTTCTAGAGGCCATTAATTTAACAATTTCCCTTAAAGACATGGCACTTCCTTGGGGTTGTTGTACTGGTTGAATTTGGGGTGGTCTAGGTTGAACATTAGGCTAGGGTTGAGCGAAACCAGGAGGCACAAATCCTAGGGGTTGTTGGTAGTTAGGTGGTCTGAAATTGAAGTTTTGTGGTTGGTAATTATTATTTCCATACCTCAAATTCGGATGATCTCTCCACCCCGGATTGTATGTTTGTGAAAATGTATCATAGCGTCTCTATTGCCCTTGGACACCACCTATAGCATGTACTTGTTCATCTTGCAAAGTGGGGCACATATCAGTAAGTGTCCACTAGCCATGCAAATGTAAAAACCTACTCTTGACCTTTTCCAATAACAGCTTGCTCTACTAAGGATGTCAAATTAGCCACTTTTTTCCAACTTAGAAATTTCAACTTCCTTGGCATGATGTGATGAAGAAGACATGTGACTTCTGCCTCAACTATATTGTGAATTAGCCGCCATGTTTGCAATTAACTTCTTTGCTTCAGTTGGAGTCTTATCAACTAGTGCATCGCCACTTGTAGGATCAACCAAATTTCTATCCCCATATGTGAGCCCTTCAAAAAAGTATTGCATAAGTAGTTGCTCACTAATTTGATGATTAGGGCAGCTATTACACAACTTCTTGAAACGCTCCCAGTACTCATGTAAGGTTTCAGTTTGTTCTTGTCTAATCCCGCATATGTCCTTTATATGTTGGCAGCTCGAAATGCAGGAAAGCATCTCTCTAAGAACGCTTGTTGTCTGATCCCATGTAGTGATGGATTGAGCTTGTAGATCATATAACCACTCCTTAGCCGCATCAGTCAAAGCAAAGGGAAAGGCCTTCTTTTTCAATTTATCAAGTGAAACTTATGGTGGTTCATACCTGAACATGCCATGTGAAACTCCTTTAAGAACTTGTTAGGATCAGTCATATATGACGAACCAAGTGAGTTAGTGTCTCGAAAACCACTAAAAGTAGGCAATGCTCGAATAAGTCCGGGTTTGATCTCACATTTGGCCTCATCTTCATCATAAGTAATGCATAGAAGGTCAGGGTTAAATCTTGGAGCTGCTAGCTCCTTCAACGTACGTGCTGGATTAGCCATCTCGAAATTCTCCTCACTTTCTTCCTACGATGTAGAGCTATCACTCAAAGGTAATGGAACCTGACAAGCTTGCTCCAATAACTGAGCTCTAGTCTTGTTCGCCACCGGAAATGATGTGTGAGGTTCAATTATAAGTAGAAACCCCTATTTTTGAGAATATGTAAAATAAACTAGCTAAAATACTAATGACTAACTAAAATTAAAATACGAAGTGATAAAATATTAAAATTAAGAATTAAGGAGATCAATGATAATAAATAGGGATCGGGAGATATATACTAGTATTGGAATATTAGTTGATCGTTGAATTAAATAAATCATGCACATATTTTGACGTCAACTCTTGAACACAAACTTGTATTCAAAACTTCCCTTAATTGCAAATAAACCAAACAAGCTCTTGAAATTATTGACTAACGAACTAATAATCTAGAATAAGCTCTCTAGACTCTATTAATTAGAAGCATTAATTGCTAGGAAGTAATTAACTTAAGCCACAATCTCACAAGCTCGGATTGTGCAAATTAAAGGGTTGATAATCTTAGGTATTTAACCAATTTCAGTCACCAATTAGACACCTAATCGCTACTAGTGGAATTAACAAGGATTATTACGTATCACAAGTTAAATCCTAGCAATTAAACTAATCAATTAAACTATAGATGGCCGGTCTAAAGTATCATTAAACTAGTTCTAAATATTAATACAGATTATCAATCTAACCAAAATATGAGCATAAACAATAAAATTTCAAAAACCATAACTTTCACATTCTCACAATTCAATAATCCAATACATAATATATCTTCCTACCCAAAACTAATTTAGCCTGACATATGATAGATAAAGTAAACAATAATAAACATCAAAATACTCATACTTGAATTTGAGTAATCAATTGAAATACAATAATCCGTGAGAATCAGAACAATTATAAAACCAATTGAACTAACCCAATAGCAAGAATCATCAACTAAATTCTAATTGATTGAATGAAAACTAAGCTCCATAAAACAGATTAAAAAAATTAAAAACATCTAATATAATCAATTATAATAACGAATTAGAGTACCAAGTGGAACGAATCGAGAAACGATTAAGACAAACGAACGAGGCCTGGCCACCACTGCTACGTTGTGACCGTGATTGCTGCTGTTTGCTACTCTGTTCACTGCTCCTGTGTTCGTTGCTTGCTCCTCAATTCCCTCTTTGCTTTCATGAGTTCTATTTCCTAAATACAATTCCAAACCAAAAAAAAACTAACATTTTCCTTTTTTATTTCTTTTTCTCCTTTTACGTAGACTGCTAGTTTACTAGTTGATTAATGGGCCTTTCACTAATACTTTTCCTAATGCATATGGCCCAGTTTTATTATCTACATGAACAATTAAACAATAGTCGGTCTTGTACTCCGTATTTTCTGGCCACATCTTATTCCGAGCAAATTTCATACTAAAATTACCTTCCTGCAAATAAAAATAGGGATATTTCCCCATATACCCCTGACTTTTAGCCTAATAACCCATATACCCCTGTGTTTTTAGAAACGTCTCATATACCCTACACATTAGACAAAATAGCCCAAATACCCTTAATGAGGATGGAAAACCTAACGCCTTTAGTTTTCACTCAATTTTAACCCTTAATTAAGTTATTTAACACTTAAACACTTTAAAAAGAAATCAATTAGCCCCATCTTCAACCAACCATGCCTCCATCTTCAATTAAAACCCAATTAAAATCTTTTTTTTTAGCAAAAATCCTTACACTAAGCTAAAAATCATACGCATCACAGTATTTGGGGAACCACCACCAAACCCTAAACCTCGCCGTCTCACGCCGTGCCACCGCCACCCTGATCTCGCCACCACCACCGGTCTCTGCGCCCCCTGCCTCCATGAGCGACTCTCTCTCCTCAACCCTTCTTTGTGTGAGGCTTCTACCTCAACTTCCTCATCTTCCACCACCGCCGCACCGCTGCCTGAGCTGCGACGGTGCAAGACATTCTCGGCGAAGAACTGCGACGTCGTTCTTGGAGTGGAGCCTCGTAGGAGATCGTGCGACGTTCGCGGTCGTAACTCGCTGTCTTCGCGTTTCGACATCGATGATGACGATGAGGATGGTGATGTTGTTTCGGTGCAATCGAGGAATTTAGGGTTTTTGAGCAAGAAAGGTGCTACTTGTCCTATTCCCGAGGAGGTAGATGAGGAGGAGATTGATGTTGCGGTTGAGATTACGGAAGCTAGGGTTTCTGATTTGGGGAAGTGGATGAGTTTGAGGAGTCCATACCGATGAAGGACTTGATAGATCTTAAATTGCAAGCTAAAGATAGTAGTAAAACTAGTAATGGTGGTAGTAGTAGTAAGAAGGATTTCAAGGAGATTGCTAGAAGTTTCTGAGTTGCTGCTTCGGTGTTTAGTAAGAAGTTTCGGAAATGGGGGAAGAAGCAGAAGAGAGAGAAAGAGTGTCACTGTTCCCAAGGCTAACATGGAGAATGGCGTTCTGACTGTCACTGTTCCCAAGGTCGAAGAGAAGAAGCCTCAGGTCAAGTCCATTGACATTTAATTTCTGGTAGAAGAAGGAGGAGAGAGAAGTGATGAAGGTAGAAGAACGAGGGAGAGAAAAGAGATTAGGAGCTAATTATGTTGAATTAAAACTTAAATGAGGTAAAAGACTAACGGTGTTAGCTTTTCCGTTAGAGTAAGGGTATTTGGGCTATTATATCTGATGTCAGGGGTATATGAGGCGTTTCTAAAAACACAGGGGTATATGGGTTATTAGGCTTAAAGTTAGGGGTAAATGGGGAAAAATCCCATAAAAATGTAACATTGTAGTAAATTGTGTCTCGAGATAAAAACAATCAAAATAAGCTAGGATAATATCAAAAATGTGTATAAATTAGGAGAATAAAATAATAAAATAATGTACTTTTATGCACATATCACAGGTCATCTATAGTTCTAATGCATGGTGCTATTGTGTTGCTGAGACGTGGTGCGCGTGTATGCCTTAGACGTAGTCCTTCTTTAGCTGGTCTATGTTGGTGAGGCTGTAGAAATTATCACCAATCGTTTCCATTTGTTGTACTTCCCCTTTTGGCAAGATCTTTTTTACAATATAAGGACCTATCTAATTAGGACGAAATTTGCCCGGAGGATCTAGGGCTATTTTGCGAAGTGCTTTAAGAACCAAATCACCTTCTTTGATGCCTTGTGATTTGACTCGCCGATTGAAGTATCGTTCGACCCTCTTTTTGTATGCTTGCACATGATGCAAGGCTGCTAGACGTTTTTTGTCGAGCAAAGCTAACTCGTCGAATCTTACCCTTACCCATTCCACTTCGGGGAGCTTGCTTTCTAGGACAATGTGTAGAGACGGGATCTCTAGTTCTACTGGTTGAACAGCTTTGGCACCATAGACCACTAAGAAAGGTGTAGCTCCCGTTGAAGTACGAATAGAGGTCATGTAACCTTATAAAGCAAAGTGTAGCTTTTGCGGCCAATCTCGATAATTCTCTATCATCTTAGAGATAATTGTTTTTAGATATTTGTTAGCTGCTTCAACTGCCCCTTTGGCTTGCGGCCTGTATGGTGATGACTTGTGGTGTTGAATCTTATATTTGGCAATCGGATTTGCACATTCTGCTTCAAAGTGGGTGCCGTTGTCACTAATGATTTTGTGAGGGACTTCATAGCGACAAATGAAGTTGTTTTATAAGAATTTTGCAACTTGCTAAGCCTGGAGCTTTGCATATGACGCCGCTTCGACCTACTTTGTGAAGTAATCTATGGCCACGAGTATGAATTCATGACCTCCTTGCCCGGGCGGCGTAATCTTTCCTATTATGTCTATTCCCCATGTAGAGAAAGGCCACGGAGAAACAAAGGTGGATAGGAGAAACGGAGGAACATGTTGTGCATTGGAGTATTTTTGGAAGGTGTCATACGCACAAACATGTTGCATGCAATCCCTTTCCATGGTGGTTCAAAAAAATCCCAACTTGATGATCTTAGAGGCTAGAAGCCTAGTATTCATGTGGGTGTTACAAATCCCGTCATGGACGTGCTCCATGATTCTTTTGCCTACTTGTTGAGTGATGCAAATTAGGTGAAGAATATTGTAGTGGCGCTTGTAAAGTTATCCGCCTTGAAGTAGGTATTGTGATGCGAGACGCCTCAGAGCTCTTTGTTGCTTTTTTGTTGCATTGGAGGGATATTAGCCTGTTTCGAGGTAGTCTTTGATGTCTTTGTACCATGGCTCTTCCGGATCAAGGTTGGGCACCTAATTTGTTTCGTCTAAAGTGCGAACGTACGCTGGTTCTTGTCTTCGCTCAATGACTAAGGGCATTTGGGTTACTGAACTCGGAATTCATATCATGGACGCAAGCCTTGCTAGTGCATCTGCGAACTGATTGTCTTCGCGTCATAGGTAGGTGTATTCAACTTCGTCTATCTGGGATGAAATGTTCTCAAGGTAGGCTTTCACTTCGTACCTTCCATCAGTCTGAAATCTTGTTTATGATGAGTGAGGAATCACCATATACTCGCAATCTCTTAACGTTAAGTGCAACGGCAGCCTGCAATCCCAGAATACATGCTTCGTACTCTGCGGCATTGTTAGTGACGTCGAAGTCGAGCTTGACGGAAATTAGGGTGTACGTGCTCCTCTTGTAGTGAGATTACAAGAACTCCAACTCCACATCCTTTTTTATTAGATGCACCATCGAAGTAAAATGACCCACTGTCTTCCTTAGTCATCATGAGTTCCTCGTCTAGAAAGTAAAAGTCCTCAAGGACGACTTCGTCTTCAGAGTCTGCTAAGAATTCGGAGACAATACTACATTTCATGGCTTCTTGAGGCTAGAACTTAAGGTCAAATTCGGCAAGTATAACCATCCATCTAGACATGCGTCCATTGACTTTTGGCTTTTCAAAGAGGTATTTCAAAGGATCCCCTTTGCATAAGATGTGTACGGTAAGTGTAAGCAAGTAATGTCGAAGTTTTCGCGATGCCCACACTAAAGCCAAGCATAGTTTCTCTAGGGCAAAGTATCGTTCCTCGTATGGAAGGAACTTCTTGTTGAGGTAGTAGATAGCATTTTCCTTGCCGTAGATTTCTTGAGAAAGCATTGCTCCAGCGCCGGTGGTTGTTGCTGTAAGATAAAGTCGTAACGGATGCCCAAGGCGAGTGGGAGCTAACAGAGGAGGATTAGTGAGGTATTCCTTGATCTTGTCAAAAGCTTGTTGGCAACTATCATCCCTTTTCTTGGGTTCACCTTTTTTCGGTTTCTTGAAGATGGGTTCACAGTTCATCGTGAGCTTGGATATGAACCTGATAATGTACTGGAGTCGACCCAAGAACCCTCGGATCTCCTTTTCATTTGTGGTGGTTTAAGTGACATTATTGCTTCAATCTTTGTTGGATCGATCTCGATGCCTCGAGAGATAACGATAAAACCTAGGAGCTTGCCTGAAGTAACTCCGAATGCACACTTTTGCGGGTTGAGACACATGTTGAATTGTCGGAGTCTTTGGAAGAACTTCCTTAGTGCAAGGGCATGTCCTTCACGGTCCTTTGACTTGACGATCATATCGTCAACATAGACCTCTACTTCTTTGTGTATCATGTCGTGAAGCAAAGCAGTGGCAGCTCATTGGTATGTGGAACTTGCATTTTTTAGACCGAAAGGCATCATAGTGTAATAATATAGACCTCACGGAGTGGTGAAGGTTGTCTTTTCCATGTCTTCTTCGGCCATTTTGACTTGGTTGTACCCCGCATACCCATCCATGAATGACAGCAAGGCATGACCTGTTGTGTTGTCTATGAGAACATCTATGTGTGGTAGAGAGAAGTCATCCTTCGGACATGCTTTGTTTAAGTCACGAAAATCTACACACATTCGAACCCGTCCATCTTTCTTAGGTACTGGAACCACATTTGCTATCCATTGAGGGTAATTGACGACCTTCATGAAGCTTGCATTAAGTTGTTTGATGACTTCTTGCCGAATGTTAAGGGCAACATTCAGTTTCATGCAACGGAGCTTTTGTTTGACTGGCTTAGCCCCCTCTATGAGCGGAATTCTGTGATGTGCGATGTTTGGATCAATCTCTACATGTCTTCATAGGACCAAGCAAAAACTACCGGAATTCTTTCAGTGTTGTAACTAGTTCATCCCTTTCTTGTGGACCCATTGTAAGACCATTATGTATCTCCCGCGGTGTGTTGTTGTCTGAGATGTCTACCTTTTCTGATTGCTCGATGACGAAATTTTTCTTTTTCGTGCTCTTTCATTGCCTTTATTAACTCATTATTGTTTTGTTTGTTTACGAGTTGTGAATTAAAGCTATCATAAGAAGGAAAAGAGGAGTAAGCAGAAAGGAGCGTGTTATTAAACTCTAAAGAGAGTACAGATAAGTTTGTCTCCAAAGAGACTTGATTGACAAGGGAAGGGGGATACTAGGCTCCTTGACAAACTCAGGAGGACACTCCCTAGGACTAGCTATCCTAGCTTCTACAAGCCTAGACTCAGACTCAGTCTCAAATTCAGTATCGTCCAACATTGGTCCTTCGCCCATGGTGCACTTGATGACCTTGCCTTCTGGAGTAGTTATCTTCACGGTTTTTCATTTCCGAGTTGCTTCTTCCTGGTGTGCATAGTGCATGCTAGGGATGAATCCTTTAGAGGTTCTGGATGATGGGTGAATTGCATGAGCCAGAACTTTGGTGCAGTGGATTCGTCTGGATCAAGGAAAAGGCCCTTGGCACTCCACAAGTTATAGGTATCAAGAACCTAAAGTGACCGGTTGCTCACCCCGAACTAATCGAGCTCCGTGTTTTCGAACCTAAACCGGCGGTGTGTTCGAGCTTAGCCCTATCTTGTTTGCACATGGACCAAAAGTTTAGTACCATGCCGAATCAACCTGTGATGCAATGCATGCCTTAGGGGTGATCATTCCCTTGCTTATTGACTG
This sequence comes from Bassia scoparia, assembly GCA_008642245.1. Lineage (NCBI taxonomy): Eukaryota > Viridiplantae > Streptophyta > Magnoliopsida > Caryophyllales > Amaranthaceae > Bassia > Bassia scoparia. The sequence goes on along the minus strand of SNQN01003339.1, from coordinate 2,290 downwards.
ACTCAAAAATGTAAAAGTGCATGAACGTCGGAAATTTGTCTTTCGTCTTTTATTTTCATTTTTCACCTTTTTTTGTCATTATTTATTTTTGTTCTTCTTTTTTTTAAAAAAAAGGCGAAGTTAAAAGGTCCGAAGTCCGTTTACAATTGCATGAATCAACAAAGACGCAACGCCTCATGATTCTAGTTTACAACCACTTTGACATTACGACGCCTAAGGAATGATCACCTTGCTATATGAGGACTGTTACATGACTCAATAACTTTGACATTATGCCTTAATGTTGCTTTTAATTTGAATTGCCAAGTTGTTATTAGTCAATATTAAATTCAAAGTTACATAAAAAGTCAAATCTCTAAACAAGCATGCAAAAGGGGGTCAGAACTGAGACGTTGGCCTCAAACCTACCTCGCAACACGATGTCGAGCCTTAGAACCCTTAAAACCTCCTGATCTAATGCAAAAGAGTTTTTTTTTTTTGAAGTGTTTGAATGTGTTTATGTGTGTATGAGAGAGTATTTGAGTGAGAGAGAGAGAAGTGTATAGCCCGTCCAAAAGTTTTCCCAAACGTGCAAAGTTGCAAATGAACGAGGGGGGGGGGGTCTCGTATTTATAGGCAAGGGCTGAAATCGGCTAAAAAATCACAAGAAATAAGTCGCAATTATGCCCAAAACTGGGCGCAATTGCGCCCAGTATTTGCCTGATTTTGGCCAAATTGTCTTGCCTTAAATAGGGAGATCGTATAAAATAAAATCGTGATAAAATCAAATAAAATATGTGCGTGATTTTATACGATTGCAGATGATTATATTGCAATTCTCAGGATATTTGGCTTTAAACTGGACGCTTGTCTCGAGGCAAAATATCCCGGGGTGGCCCGCTTTGATCGATTTTATGTTTTTGCTTAAGAAATTCGTAAATATTAAACCATAAATCAAAAAATTATGGAAAAAAATTGTAAAACTTCCTTGTGAAATTTAGTATTTTGTGTTCGAATTTCGTGAATTTTGGAGTTGTTTTGATAATTTAGTTAATTATAGCAAAATTAATTAAATTTTCGAAAGCTCCAAAAACGCAAAAATGCTTAGAAAAATTCAGAAAAATCCTGAAAAATTCTAGAAAAATGTCCAAAAATAAGTTAAAATTATTTGAAAATTAAAACTTACTTTTTGAGGTGCTCGGTGCAAGGGAACTTGCCTTTTTTAGGGCCTTTTAGGGTCCTAACTCTCTCAATTTGACTCGTGTGTTGCAAGGGGTGTCTTATCATTGGTCGTCTTGGGCTATGGACAAATGTAGTTATCTACAATACACTTTTTTAGAACAACTACGTACCTTATAAAACCATTTTTTTATTACATTACCTTTTATCTATCGCCTAAAAAATTTGGAATACTACCAGTTTTTTTAAAACTTACCTTTTATCTCAATTTGACGGAAAAACTTAAATTTTGACAGTGTGGATCCCACACACTCTAGTGGAATTCACTCCGTCTACATTCAATTTTCCTTTTAAAATGTCAAAAGAAATATCAACTAATAGAGAATTGACTACTTTGATCGTTTGCATAAAAACCCTAATTGAATTTGCTTGGTCAAATTTCTAATGTAATTAAGTTATGACCTAAGAATTGCATTTATAAATGAAGGAAATTGCATATATTGGGACCTATTTTTGGATAAATTAATGTATTCTGTCAAGTGAAAGTGCTCTCAAACTATTTTAATAAGAAAAGGACGTTTAATTTTTAAAAGAATGAATTATAAAGTAAATGTTTTCAAAAAGCTTCTTTTATAAACAAGGTAACCATAAGAAGCTAGGTTTCACAGGTACGGATACGGGTACTTAATAGATACGGGATTTGACAAAATAAAATATATAGAATACAGATACGACAATAAAACTTACTCCCTCCGTTATATTAAATTCATGCCATAATGAATAGTGAGAACTATTCATTAATAGTGAGAATCTTTTAAATTCTCGTTAATGTGTAAGAATGAATATAGTCAAGTGTGGTCTTGTTAGAATCGTATTAACAAGTAGTTTATTAAAATCTAATTTTTTATAATTTTTACGCATGTATAATTAAAGATATTTCATTTGTAAATTGTGGATTGGCAAACGTGTCAAGTAGAAGTGGCAGGAATTTAGTGGAACAGAGGGAGTATAAAAAAAATTAAAAAAAATTCTATAAAAAAGATATAATAATGAAATTAAGGCTTACAAAATAACATAAAATAAAAAAAATTCAAACAATTGTTTGTCAATCGGATAATCATTTAATCACGAA
>SNQN01003338.1:4712-62347 GCA_008642245.1 Bassia scoparia | reverse complement strand
TTTTTTTTATAATTTTTATTATCGTTTTTTTAATATATTACCTCCACAAAGTTATCCCAAAAGTTTGTTCCAGTTTAAGAATGCATTACACTAATCCCTACACTAGCCACCTGGGTTGCCAGGACGCAAATCTCAACTTGCCAAAAACATAACAGGGGAAATTACAAATAAGAAATAAATTCAATAATAAAAGTAACCAAACTTTATCCCACAAAGTGAAGTAGAGCATGCAATCTCTACTCAATAATTAAAAAAGTTAACAATTTTGACATTAACCCGTCAAATATATTTTAATGGTTAATTAACTCAAAATACATACAATATATTGAAGGGTTACTCACAGCATATGAAATTGAAAATACACTTCAATTTAAATATAATCTACACCTTTGCCTAAGTTGTGCAAACATTTATTACACATTCCACCCTTGTACTCCTTCTTTTTTCTGCACCGCCCTCGTCTGTACTTGCCAAATCTGTGCTCAAACGAAACACGGAGCAGTTCCCTCGCCCTTCACCTTTGCAAATTTTTTCGCAACTGCCTACTATAGGGATTGCTTTTGTCAAATGGAACCCCTCAACCTTGGGCTTGCGCAGCACAAACTTGGGGAAAACCCAACATCAGGATCATTTGCATTGTATGGCTTATGCCTAGATTCCCACCTCATCAATGGTCAACATCTCTGCCTTCCAAGGATGCCTCGCCTCATATGCAATTTCTAGAAAGCGTATAACAAGAATAACAGAGGTATATCAATTTTAAGGTTCAAAATGTTGAATCTATGACATGAAAAAAAATAAAACAAAAGCTTAACAACGAAATATACCCCAGACTTCCCAAAGTCACCGCGTTTCGAATTAAATACGATCTGCAGTAGAAACTTCATTACATCTTCCTTCTTCCCAAGCTCGAAATGCGCGGAATACTGGCCACCTAATTGGAGGACGATCCAAACGGCTTAAATAAGAATCTGCCAAAAATCACATTAAAAAAGAGAATCAACAACAATAAATACAAACTGCAAAACCACCTTAAATGAAACCGACCGATATAGAATTCAATGAACGACTATACTCAAAATGAAAAAGGATTTAGTATTAGGGAATACACATAATAAGAAAAAAATGATAGCATTTACATACTTAACATACCTAAAAAATAACAACAACCGCCACCATGCATCGCATAACCTATCTATAGTAATCTCTTTGCAAAGTGCGAACAACTACCCAATCAACTCTCAAGAACGAGGATTGCAACAGATCATAGGACAGCCAGGCTTCACAGCTACACTCAATGCGGGACAGCAGCTCCGTACCCAATCGGGCAACTAGTAGTAGGACACAATACATCACCAAATGCAATTGCAAGAAAGCCACCTTAAACGGACTTCCATTTCAGGGCCTATTCGCTCACCGCTCCAATAACTGCAGCAATCGCTCCCTGTGACATAGCTAGTCCTCTTTCTTTGATATTATCAACGTATTTTTTAGAAAAACAGAAATAATGCGCTTTCATAACCTCATTCCCCCAACGCACTGCTGAACAACGTTGGCCCTCCGAGTAGGCCAAGGACCCTCCTAACTTGGTCTAGGAGATTAGAAATATCCTTATTGACCAAACCCACTAACATTTCTTCCGCCCAGACGGGATCCACATGGTCATCAGCCATAACAAAGTGTGGTGTTGGCAGGGCATCCGCTATCCACACAGCCAGAAAAGATTACGAATCCCATTTAGCAACCCACCTTTGTTTGACATCATCAAAAACTAGCAAAGAAGCTTGCCAAATTGAATCTACCCTGCAATTATGTGAGGTGAAGCCTCCTAAATCTAACCTGGTGGAGAATCACCTCACCCAATACTTGACATCACCATTCTTTTGACTTTACAAAACACCCTGCAAGAAATTCATGGTAAAAACACATATCAAACACATAACATACAAACACTAAACATAAGGAAAAATATTTTTAATAAAAAATAAAAATAGATGGACTAAGACTTACTTAACAACGTAACCGTAGTTATTCCACAGGAGCTGGTCTTTATCATCAACCTCGCTGGGTCAGGCGTCACCTTTGCAAGACAAAATAAAATCAATCAACAATATCCCAAAAGATAAAGAAGTCAGACTACATGAAGTGTTTTCATACTTTGACCATAATTTAGGTACCTTAACTTTCTTCTTCTTTGAACGCCTCTGCCCTTTATTGTCACTAATGAAGTCAGTCATTTGCCCTACACCAAACACAAACCAAAGATCAACTAAAACAGAACAAAAAATAGCGCGGAATACATGAAATAAGGACTAACAACTACGATTAAAACTTACACCCCATTTCGATCGACGTCCGGGGAGACGACCATAACCCATTCGAGCGACGTCCGGGAGACAATATTACCTACAAATTATAAAACACCAATAAAAAACCAATCAAGGAAGGAACTAAGAAAATATTCAATTATCACCAAATTTCTATCAAGCCTAAATTAAATCACAGTTGACCAATATAGTACCATTCAGGTAACGATCACTTAGACATGCATAACAAGTTCAACCATTGTGCTTGTAACTAGTACCGCATAATAAAGGCTCAAAATTCCTTATCATCTGATTCATCCACCCATTGAAAAAAAGAAAAAAAAACTATAGCTTTACTGTGTTGGTAGTTAAGATAGATCAAAGATGATACAGGATATGTTATGCGGATTAAAACCAATAATATACTGCAGGCCACGTGCCTGGCAGCAGAAATTTTGAACTATTAATCTCATAAACTTTTCAAGCATCATTAACTATTAGCTTAAGCATTCAAAGAGAATCAAGAATTAACTTAAAATTTTTAGCAGTAGTCTTTTTTCCACCCAAAACAAAGAAGTTAGACACATATAACCTCTTAAACACTATTCCATAGAAAGCAACATCAAGTGCAAACCAAAAATGAACATCAAGAAAATATACGAATCAAAGATAGTTTCCATCTAAAAGAAGACCAATTTTCCATGGAAAAAGAGCAATTATAAGCAAACTAACTCATATAAAAAAAAAAATGAAGAAATAAACAGGAATAATATGGCTCCTAAATTTAAGCTAAAATAGCACCAAAAATAAAAAACAAAAAACAGCAATCTAACTTTGCAACGCAAAACAAAAATCTCAAAAGACCTGCTTACCTTCGATGAAGTTTTCCAGGCTGTTGTCAGATTACTCAATTGGCAGACAATATTCTCTTGAAATCTGGGTGCCCAATATTGGCTCCTATAGAAGAAACTTACAATAGTTAGAAGGCTTTTAACTAGGTAGCCAACAAGATCCATACAGGGTATAGCAAACTAGTGCCAATTTTCCTATAAATTTAAAGAGCTGAAAGCTAAGAGTAAACACATATAGCAAACTGTGCATGAACCCATACAGGCATGTGATGAAGTAACCCCAAAAAAAAAGGGGCTGAATCAAGAAGCAAAACAGGGTCATATGACAGAATTATAGACCATACAAAACTGGTTGTTCTAAATTTCTGACTCACACCTAGGATATACTACCAATCTCGGATATGGACCATTGTTAAACTAGGATATACTACAATTTTCTCAGGATATGAACATTCTAAACAGGCGATATGAAAATAAGTCACTTGACAACTCAAATTTTAGTAAAAAAGGTAAATATGAGTTAGGGAACAACCAAACAGTTAGAGAAAACAGTTGTCTTGCTTATCAATTCACCTGAGATTATTCAAAAAAAAAAAAAATATACAAGTCTGTGACCCAGCAACCATGTCCACTTTAAACAGGTTATGAAATAATACACATCCTATCGTGGTTAGTTGTTAATTCAAGGTATAATATGCTAACAAAGCCCTTTGTTTGTCATTAGTTATTGATCCCTTTGACTTACCCTTTGTATAAGCCACATATACAAACAACGTAAATTACATATTCGACAAGAACATGATCGACTAACAAGACTCTAAAAATCAGAAACAATTTTAATTCACACAATATCAAAGCCTAACAACCCGCTTAAACAAAAAAAAAACCCTAGAAATTAAACCCCATAGAATTCGAAGAAATTCATTATACCCAACAAACATATGAATTGAAGTTTCAACTACAAAATCAACCCCCAAATTTCAAAGTTAATAATTTCAACTAAAACCTAGAAATTTCAAAGCTACAAAATCAATTTTCAAACCCTATAAATTGAATCAAACATTAATTCAAACACTACAAATGAACTCAAACCTAGATTAATTAACCAGATTTATAAGAACAAATCATTTCAAACACGAATTGAATCTTAGTCGAGCAACAAAATTAACCACATCACAATGAAGAACAAATAAGATCTCGGAAAATAAAAAACAACCATGCATTTACTTAACACAATCAAATCGACAATTATGTAAGCTTACCGAAGTTAAACCACATGTACACGACGTCACAAGCTCCGGCGACACGCCTCCTCCCCAACCGCCAAAAGATTGCAACGAACAATCCACCGCGAAAACAGCCAACAAACGAAGAGAAGATGTGTCTCGTAATCATGACTGATCTTATTAGAATTAGATGAGATTTAATTCGGTTGTTTCGCTAGATTTCGAACGAAATCTTCAATGGAATTTTAGAGAAGAAAGAAGGAAAACCTTGAGACTTAGAATAAAGGAAAATAATTAAATGACTCCAACAACTATTATCAATAAAATTTTAAAACAAAAAGTTTTCAAAAACTGAATTTTGAAATGACCAAATTTTGGGCTGGACTAATTTCCCTCCATACACCCTCACGTGACAGTGGCAGAAAACAACAAAGCAGTGTACCCAAAATAGAGGGACTTGAAAAGACAAAAACTACCCCTCGTGTTGCATTCTTGATGGAGCACTGGGCTTCTCCGATTCAGAACTCTAGAATACCATAGATTTTTGCCCAAGAATAATGCATCGGAGTCACAAATGCTAACAATTATATTGAAAAATAATATAATCTTCACATTTCATGCTTTAAAAGAACGAACATGTATTCAAAGATCACATTTACACCTCATATATACATAACACTTGCATTACACATGTACACATTCACATACGACTATATAAGATGTGAGGAGAAGTGCAAACTCACCAAGTGTCACGCAAAATATTCCTTCTAATGCATAAAAAAATTTAAAGTATGAGTCTAATTTACTATTAAATAAAATGAATATATATATATATATAATATATATATATATATATTATATTATATATATTATATATAAATGATATATATGGGTAGATCCCAGTGGAAAACCACATGTTATATAAAACGTGAAAACCAAAATAATGTGGTACATTTTACATTTTAAGGGTACACACAAGCAGTAAAGGGTACACAGACTTTCAGTACTATGATGAACAAGTACACGTGTACCCCTTAAACCTTCAATGTGACCCCAGTTTGAAATACAAGTATAGACATAAATTAAATCGTGATCGTACATCTCCAAATCCTACGGTTCAAGAATTTAAAAGTTTTTAGTTTTCACCTAATTTGTGTTTCACATTATAATATATTTATATATATATATATATATATATTATATAAATATAATATATAATATATATACATATATTATATAATATATATATATATATATATATATATATAATAATATATATATATATATATATATATTATATATATAATATATATATATATATATATATATAGTATAAATATAAAACATATATATGGAAAAGATCATGTGAAACCACTTGATTTGGTGAAAACTAAAACCCTAAAACACAACCATTCACTTTAGAAATAAATCACATCCAATTGAACTAAATTTTCCATCATAACCATACAACTTTAGCACCATGTCAGCATCACCATGCCACGCACGCCGCCACGTTAAGCGCCATGTCAGCACCCCCCAGCCACATCAGCATGCCAGTCAGTGTTTGACGTGATTTGGCACCGACGTGGCATATTGACGTGACGCTAACGTCATTCATGCCACGTCAGCATTGCGTGACCAGGTGCTGCATGTGGCCGCTAACGGCAGCAGTGCCACGTCAGCGTTGCGTTGACGTGACACTAATTAGCATTGCTGACATTGCTTAGGGGCTACGTCGGTACTGACGTCAGCATGCCACTATCACCCAGGCCACATCAGCATGCCTTGTCAATGCCACGTCACGTCACGCTGACGTGGCGATGCTAACGTGGGCTAGGGCTGACAGTCAAACAACTGGACGTGATGTGCGCTGACGTTGCCGGTGACGTGGCATGCTTTACGTGGAAAATATACCTTAAAAGCGTCTTAAAATGTCCTAAATGTATGCACAAATGTCCTAAAAGTTCGAAAATTATCCTTAAATTGTATATGCAAATGTCCTAAATCACAAAATGTCCTAAATGTATGTACAAATGTCCTAAATCCGAAAATGTCCTAAATCACAAAAAATGTCCTAAATTGTTAAATGTAAAATGTCCTAGTTTGGTTTCACCAAAATAAAAGATTTTTAGTGGATCCTATATATGATATATATATATATATATATATATCATCATTTAAAACACAAAAAATAAGTTGTTTTGAGATGATAATTGCAAACCTCGATATTTTAAAGAAATGATAAGCTTACGTGTTGCATTACTTCTAACTTCCGCCATATTTATTAATTTTGTAAACAATTAGACATTTTCCTCTCTAATTTTAGTCAAATCGTTTACAGTTGATACGACACCGGAAGAAGAGTATTATGAGAGTGATGTAATACGCTTACAAAGACGCAGTGCTGTGAAGAAGTAAGCGCCATGACACCAGTATAAATATATATATACGGAGTAATTTTTTGTTTGACAAGCTAAGTCCATAGATAGATCCTATGTATGCTCCCGTTTTCGGAAGCAGCGGCAACGCTAGTGGACACACAATGGAATATTAGCTAAGAGATAAAGAATACTAGGCCTAAGCACCGAAGTTTATCCTTTTATGTCGCCCAGTCAGGAGCTGAGTCGCCTTCTCCCCTTTGAAAAAAGCATTAGTTTTAGGAATCTCTGCCTATGCATTCCCCTAAGATATCTAGCCATTTTCTCATACCCAAGCTTTACTTGGTCGGAAAAAATAGAATCTCTATGAATTTCAGACTCGTCTTCTCCCGCGTCCAAAATCCACGTCATCCTTGCTTGGCTTCGGTGGTCCTCCGAGTAATGTGGAAGGCCGACTCTCTCTGGAGGTTGCAGTGGAATGACCCTTGTACGATCTTCTCTCTTTTTATTGTCGAAAACCCGGGGATCTGTTTAATCTTGTCATAGTGTCATGGTTCACCTCCTGAGTTGTCCGAGGGCCTGCTGACCTGTCTTTCCGTCGAAAAGGAATAATGCTTATCCGGTTTGCCTATGATTGTCGAAAGAGGTTTTGTTCTTTCCCAAACCAGAGCCCTTGCAGAAATGTTGATGAAGACTTGCCCCTCCGGACCCGTGTGTCTTTGTAAGTAGGTTATCCAGTGCGCAATCCATCAATTATAGGATCGCAGAAATCATTTTCCGTTCTGATGCCTAGTCATACTCCCTTCTCCAAACCCTTTAGCTCCAGGTGCAGTCTCTAAAAGTATTCCTTGTTTCCTCCCCCCCCCCCTGTCTCCCCACTGCATAAGACGCAGCATTTACCCTCTCAAGAACTATGTTCCTTCTCTTTAGGCATTTCCCAGTTGGAAGGCTTCGGTTCAGGGATTCCTCCAAAAAAAAACCTGTTGTTCTTCGGGGGGAAATGTCGAGCCTCCATGGAAGCTCATTTGTCCCCTTTTCATTCCGGACTGCACGACAATCTTGATCCTCGTTAGCAGGTTGTAACCACTTTTCACTGTGTTACTCCCCCCTAGTTCTAACAACTTCCATGCAAGTAGTCTCCGGAGAACTGATCCGCATGAATCGTAAGTGATGATTTTCCTTGTCGTCTGATATAGGCTGAAAAGTAGCGTAGAGTCCCATGGTTCCATCTGCCCTGCGACATTCTTAAGCTCCTTCACCTTTTTTTGACTTCCATACCTCGAATTCCGAATTCCGTTCGCTTGATGAGCTCGTAATATTTACCGTCGACCCAAGGCTCCCCAATGTTAGCCTTTCCTCCATCACCATAATTCCAAACAGCTTTCCCTTTTTATAAGGGAAAAAGACCCATTGATGCCCCTCCAGCCCACTTCCTTTACGATTGTCCCAAATTCCTTGGAGAAAAGTTTCTTCTGTAAGTTTGTATTTTCCTCGTAGAATCCTGAGAGAGTACAATCCTTGTTTTATGATTTTCCATGCCCTGAACTGCCAGGAGCGGGCCTATTGCGAGTGTATATTCTCTAAAACCTAACCCTCCCTCTCTTTCGGGAAGTGACTTTCTTCCAGCTTTCGCAGTGATTCACCTGGTTCTTCTTTGTTCCCGGACCAAAGAAAGTGGCTCATCAAGGAATTAAGGCTTGCTTCTAAGCTTTTGGGGACCTCTAAAAACCGAAAAGAATGTGGACACTCAAGAAGCGAGGATAAGATTTGATCAACTGATCTACCAAGCCTGGTTAGGAAGATGGCATCAACTATTAAGTCTATCTTCCATCTTCATGATCGTTTCCTTTGAAAATTTCCTTCTTTGAGAACCCGAATCTGAGGTGACTCCCAGGTAAATTCCGAAGTGTTAGTGAAAGGCATGCCCAAGTTTCCGAACTAGTGAAATTCTTCATCTCGCTGGTGCCATTCGGGCCTCTCTTTTAATGAAGATTGTGCACTTGTTTAAGTTAACAATTCTCTCCTAGCCCTAATGCAGAAACAATCCAGGACTTCCTGGAAACTTCCACCCCCGACCTCAGGAGTAGTTATGAAGAAAGCAACATCATCTTGTAAAGACAAGTGAGAGATTTCAGGGGTCCCCCTAAGGCAACCCTAATTCCTCGTATCAGAATGTTCCTACACGTAATTTCACGATAGGCCAGCCAGTATTCCAGTTGCATAGGAGGAACGAAAGGGAGAAGAAGATCCCCTTGTCTAAGCCCCCGGTTGGTTCTAATTGTTCTAGGGAGAACCCGTTGAAAAGTACTCTTAACTGACTTGTATAACACATTTGCATGATAAGTCCGAAAAATGGCCGGGAAAACCCATTTTGTAGAATAGCCTCGCAAGAGATCGCGCATTCAATGCTGTCATAAGCCTACTCATGGTCTGTTTTAATGGCATATCTTGACTCCTTTGGTCTTCTTGCGTTTCCTGAGTTTTCCAAAAACCTCGGCGTGGCAACTAGATGTTGTTCGAAATACCCTGCCCGGCGGAAAGCATTTTGTATTCTCCAACTGAAATCTCCTACAATATGTTTCAAAACGCAGGTGATGCATCTCGATGCTATTTTGTAAATGACGTTACACAAGCTTATAGGTCGGAAATGCTCAATCCTCTCGGGGGTCTCAACCTTGGGGATGAGAGCAATGTACGTCCGATTAAGCTCCTTAAGGATGTACCCTGAATCAAGGAAAGAAAGAACTCCTTCGAGTACCTCTTTCTTGATCCAGCTCCAGTTTTTCTTGTAGAATTCAACCGGGATTCCATCRGGACCAGGGGATTTCTTATCTCCCATAGTGAATAAGGCTTTCTTAATCTCTTTATTCGTGAACGGACGATTGAGGTAAGTCCGGTGATCCTCGGTTAGAGAGGTAGTTATGCCCCGCAGACCAGAATCGATACATCTCCTCCTATCTGAAGTACTAGAAGGAATCTCTCCCCCGCAAAAGAAGTTTTTGTAATGGTGTTGAACAAGGTTCTGGAGATCATCCGGGTTTGTCAGCCACTCTCCATCCTCAGTCTTGAGTGCACTCACCTGGTTTCGCAAGCGTCTTCCCTTGACCTGGTTTCATGTACTCATTTATTTCATCATCCATTCCAAACAACAATTCACAAAATGATAAAGATACAAAGCTAATTACTATCACCCAGTTGATTCATCTTAAGTCAATGGTGGTAGATAAATCAACAAAATCGATTCAATGCCAWCACATAAATTGTACCCAAGCCAAAAAAATTAGTTGGTGAGTTATATTTGATACTAACTTGGTATGATGTTAATTAGTACTTTGCTTCTATCTGAGAAAAATGTAACCTTGATTTGCCAAATTTAAATACAATTCTTTTTTTATTCACGCTTGATTCACTCATTGGGCTAATTCAGATTTAGGGTTCAGTTTTGATGGTTAGGTTCCAATCCTCTCACAATTATTGTTGCGGGGATCAAATACGCRTTCTCCCTACCAAGTGCAGACGTACGTGCAATCTAAATAGTACACCACTACACAAGTAATCATTTGGTGAAGTTAAAGACCATTCAGTTGTATGAAAAGCTATCGTTTTTACTCTCGGACTCTCACATGTATTGTAGACAAGAAAGTGCACCAATCAATGGAATATAACATTTACATGATTATATCAAATTAATCAATTAATTATGCCCTTAATTAAACATTAATCTTTTAATTATTAGTGCATGCATATGCTGGATATACTCATATACATGGTTAGTTAGTGCCACTTTGTTTGWCAACTCAAACATACCACCATTTTCATAGTTTCATCTAACCCTATTAGCACTATGTAACGACACATGCATAGGACACAACCCCAAGTGTCCCATAAGGCCACAATACAAGGACTATAGTATACTTTTTATTTTTTTGGACGYTAATAAGTCATAATGATAGAGATGAAAATTGATCYCATACCATAATCACCTAAAATCGAGAGGAAARCACTACACACTGGGTAGATGTGTAACATTGTTCGCTTGTTTTAGCACCATAAGATGAAAGCAATTAAATTTGATATACATTGTTAGACACAAATTAGTTCTCAATAGGTAGGAGGGTTAAGTCATACAGCTTAGACACCAATTTCCCAATTCAATATGTTTGGACTACTACTGTTGGAGGGTTAAGTCATACAGCTTAAAGATATGCATGTTGACACCAAACATGGTCCAATGTACCCAATAAATAAATAAATAAAAATTATTTTTTAAAAAAATAAATAAATAAATACACAATGTTCTTTGTATGACAAATTGACAATTAACAACCAACACCAATATTATTACAAAACTATAACCAACTCATGGGAAGTTGGCCAACCACACAATTGAAGTCTACTCTCTTCACAAGATGCAAGCTCCTACTATAGTGGAAAAATTGCAGTAAACTTCAAGTTCACTTCCCTATTTTTGTTACACTAAGTTACACCTAGTATAAAAGTCACTACTATACTTTTATATCCAAACAAATACACCCCAAAAGAGAAAATATAAATTCCAAGAATAACTTGACTTTATTAAACTTTTTCAAATAATGAGTTGGACGACTAAGTCAACTCCTTCATTTTTTTTGGTAGGTAAGAATGTAAGATGAATGTTTCTATTGGACCGGAACTTCGTTCAAGACAATTTGATCTTGATTTTTATGCTAGACACTTGAATAGTACAGTCTATCCTCAAAGCGTAATATCCCTCCGAATTACCGATAGAAATTGATCAAAAACCTTAAACCTTATAATTTAAACGTTCTCTCCTTACCGTTTCTAAACACATACTCATACAATTGTTACAAAATTGTTTATATAACCAAACATTTATACATACATTTAATTTAACTCAAAAAGTATTATAATAATCAAGTAATAATAATTATATTTATTTATTTATTTATTTATGGGTCACTAATACATGATCCATTATCACGCAAATGTAGGAAGCACATTACACATGCATTGTTATGATTAGAACCTGTCTCTTATACACATCTAGATGTGTATAAGAGACAGGTAGTGTTGAGTAAAGCTGATTAATCATGAGAATTATTGAAGAGTATGCTTTATTATTAATGCAAACTTGATCACTAATCATTTGACTTTAATCCACATTACCTGCTTCTTAAAGCCTAACCAACTAATCAAGTAAACAAGGAAAAAGCTTAGCTTWGCTTTGCTTGCTAGTAGTTTAATTAAGAGTACAAGTATATATATCTTGATTTACTTATTTATTTATGGCACTATATATTATATGGTGTGGTATGCTTGTCAGCAAATTAATGCACTTTTTGCTCATTGCCGGTGGAGTGCCCTTATGTCCTCACATGGCTAAAGTCACTACTCACTATAACGAACCCTTATTCTCTATTGTCTCCTAGCAATTGGTATTTCATCAACACATACATCCATCAATTCTCTACACCTTTTACATTCATATTCGGGGAATTGTTCCGATCTAGGATATGTTTCTGTTAACCTTATTTTTACTTATTTCATAAAAAAAATTATAAATTCAAATAATCAAAGCACAAAAAACAATCGAGAGAGTGCGGATAATAATTCTCGTGTTGAGTTGTTATCCACACTCCCCATCGATCCCTTACATCGTGAGCAATAACTTTTGTTCACGTGAGGGAAGGGGAGTACGGATTAAAGTGATCGATAAGTGAATCCGAAGAGAGCATAGCACGCAATCACCAATATGCTAACATTCATGTATACGTAGCTAAAACATGAGAGTGTACTTATAACGGTGGTTCTAGTGTCATATGATGGGATTATGACAGTGTTTGTACTAGGAATTGAAGTGAACTTTGAGTGCTTGAGCAAGAGACTACTACTACACTAGAGCATGCAATAATTAATAAAAATAAAATAMAAATAAAAATAAAAGGGGGGGGCCAAAGTAGAATGAATGAGTAGTAGAAGGGTATCTTGTGTTTGTGTCAATAATTTGGGAAAGCAAAATATGCACCAAACTTTCCTTAGAAGAATCACATTCACACTCATTGTTAGCAWACAAGTCTTTCATTCAAGCACCTTTTTATTTTGCTTACCACGTAACGAAAACGGCCTCTACTGCTGCTACTATTGCTGCTGCTGCTGCTACCTTTACTCATAAGTGAAGTATCTCTTGTCAATGACTTTGCTTTGCCATCTTACTAACCACATTTCTGCTCACTAACATGCTCCATCTATCGCATCCCATCCTCACTACTACGTACTAGCTTATTCTACGACATCTATTTGTACGGGATATATATAATTATCATATCACTTTTCGTCGAAATAATGTTAGCWCCAGAAAATTAGCATTTGTTTGCATTAACTGAAAAAAATTGAACTGAAGAATTGAGCTAGCAATGCGGCAATGCGCTCATGATTACTACTGTTTAGGTTTCTTATACGTGTCACTAGCTACTTAGCTAACTAATTGTATTCAATTGTAGTGTGATGATAGACAATTACCCATTCAATATTATATTTTCTTCTTTTTTTTTACTAATACGAGGAGTTCTCGCCGCCTTTGAGGCTTTGACGAGTGTACTATTCTCTTGCGGGAGTTTGTAAACACCAGATGTGTATAAGAGACAGCTATTTGTACGGGATATATATAATTATCATATCACTTTTCGTCGAAATAATGTTAGCACCAGAAAATTAGCATTTGTTTGCATTAACTGAAAAAAATTGAACTGAAGAATTGAGCTAGCAATGCGGCAATGCGCTCATGATTACTACTGTTTAGGTTTCTTATACGTGTTACTAGCTACTTAGCTAACTAATTGTATTCAATTGTAGTGTGATGATAGACAATTACCCATTCAATATTATATTTTCTTCTTTTTTTTTACTAATACGAGGAGTTCTCGTCGCCTTTGAGGCTTTGACGAGTGTACTATTTTCTTGCGGGAGTTTGTAAACACCATCCCTCCCAGTTAGATTTTTTTTCCATTCCCAAAGCTCGTTTCTGAGATCTTAGTTAAGGAGTTTTAAGGGTCTCAAACTCCGGACATCAGTTATCAGTCTTAGCCGAAATAATATTAATACGAGAAAATTATAAGGGTATGTTTAACCGAACTTAATTGAGCTAAAATGGCGAGGAAGAAAAAGAAGAAGAAAAGCATCATATGAAATGGAATTAGCTTAATAATTAGTTAGTTGTAGACCATGATTGATTAATTGAAGCACTAAGCCATGAAGTAATTAAGATGGTGAAGATTTAATAACATTGGTGACAAGCTAGCTAGATCTAGCATAACATGCAAGTGAGTTATCTTCATATGTAAGACTGATGTACTTCGTCTAGCTTACCAATATTTCTTACTCGTATGTTATACACTCAAGCTTTTTATACTCAATTAGTATCTTTAATTTTACATTACTACTAAATCCAAGTGAGTATGTACTAGTTACTTGATTATTGTGAATTAACGACTAGCAATGAGCCAATGATTAATGTTTAGGTTTCTTATACGTGTCATTAGCTAATTGTATTCGATCATATACATAGTCGATCTGGTGATAGACGATTCTCCCTCTTTCTAATTGCAACAACTTGACTTTTACATTATTTACCGTTTTGAAACACTTTAAACATATTTTGTAATTTATATTAAAAAAATATAATCAAGTGAGTTTTAGTTAATTTATATCATTATATTGTCTCGTTAAATAAAATACTTTAGAAGCAATTGATATTTATGAATAGTAAATTGATGATTATGGAGGAAGACCAATGACGAGGACTTACGTACATGAAAGAAAGAATCTAGTGAAACAATTAATCTATACTTTGAATTATTTTTATTTATTTTTGTTGGAAGAACTTTGAATTAATTAATGACACAGAAAATCCACTTTAATTTGATATAACTTAAAATTTGGATGATCAGTCACACCGGCCATTCATGAGCTTGCTTAGACATAAATGCACAATTGCACATGTAATTTTGAGGACATGTTAGTTGCCTCTAAAATCTAAAAACTTGTGACTAATCACTCTAATATAGTTTATGAGTCCGTCTTGTTCAACGTATTTCTACTTATTTTCAGTCAATATTTTGAAATAATAAAAAATAAACTGAAAAAATCTTATGATTTTTTCTCCCTCACAAAACAAGCTAACATGAGTTTAAAAAAATAAGATAAATTTAGATACAAGTATTAAAAAATTATTAAGATCAATGTAAGAGATTCTATGTTCCATTGTTCCTTTCAATTCATTCATTGCATGAATATAAAATTAATGGACAAATTACAACTCAGATTAGTACTAAGTTGCAGGTGAAAGATTTAATTAGTACAAAGTACTAATCGAACTAAATCAACCTATGTGCTGCATTAGCAKTGGTCAATCACTCAATCTACAACAAATATTACGGAGTAATCATTAGCCGGTTAAGAGAAACTTGAATCTATAACAAGTACTTCACACAATATTTGAATCTATATGCTTTTTCACATGTAATGCTTTGACTTTTACACTACATACATTTGGCGAGTTAGGATTCGTTTACATTAACTGAACTGAACTGAACTGAAAATAAGTTAATGTAAACAGGCCCTAATTAGTCAGACTCAAAATCGAATTCGAATTAATTTTTTGTCGTTTTACATACACAAATCGGATTATTTCTCTTAAACCATAGCAGACTAGGGATTGATAGGGATTCAAACTAGATTGTCATTCTATTTTGACTATAAATTTTGTTAAAATATAAATACTTAGTAACCCTAAAATGTGGTCAATGATTTAATTAATTTCAAGAATAATGACATATTTAAAGTGTTGCATAATAATTCATAAATAGTTAATCCCCGTTTTTAGGAGAGTAAGAGATAACTCGAGTGGTTAAAGCTTCTCTCCCATTTTTCAGAGATTTTGGGATCGATTTTTATCCCGCCATTGTAGCTCTCTTAGCACAAAAAAAATCATAAATAAATAGTAACTATATATATATATATATATATATATATATATATATATATATATATAGGATATCAGTATATAGCAGTTCAAAGTTTTACGTTTATGGTGGCTCATTGCATGCTAATTCATGATCTAA
Source organism: Bassia scoparia (assembly GCA_008642245.1). Taxonomy (NCBI): domain Eukaryota; kingdom Viridiplantae; phylum Streptophyta; class Magnoliopsida; order Caryophyllales; family Amaranthaceae; genus Bassia; species Bassia scoparia. The sequence goes on along the minus strand of SNQN01003338.1, from coordinate 46,467 downwards.
TTTAGTTACAAGTCAAACTATAAAATTCACTAGTTTAATAACTAAGAACTTTAATAATAATAATAATAATAAATAATAATAACCATTTTATGTTATGATAGAGACATTAAAAAAGATATAGGAATAATTGGTTGGAATTATACCAGGCCACTTTTCATCATGTTCAATTAATCCCACATAAATTGATTATATAACAATCTCATCTTCAATTCGATACCAAATTGAAGTAATTATATGTGCTCCTACACAATTGACTCTTTCATTCTAATGAGTTTGGGGTACAATTGTGATTATTTTGTGAAGTCATCTATGAATGATGATCAAGTAGTATTATTAATTTCTTCGATTAATATTGTGAATTTATAGGAAGTATGGTCGATGCTAATCGGTCTGAAATTAGCCTATGAACTTATTTATTTTTCCAAACACTAAAAGTCCGCACCACTATGTATTATATGTAGCAGAAAGAAAAATAGGTTTTTAAGTTAAATTGAAGTTTTACTATGTAGTAGGTAGTTGTTTAATATGAGAAAACTGTTTTTAGATTATTAATATAGTGTTAGCGTAATGTAGGTAATGACCAGAATTTTTTTTGTGCAATATAATAATTACGACAATATTAATGTGAGAGTACACTAATTTATTATTGCATCCATGGTGCCGCATGGCAAACACACTATATAGAGGATAGAGGTTACATACATAACACTCATACATTAGCTTAGTTATTAATACGGAGTACAGTTATCTACTTCAAAGTTCTGAACATGAAAGTATAATTGGAACCTATTGCTGAAAATTGTATACTAAAGGTCTGCATTTATTAAAATTATAAAGTCATAGTCATGCATTAGTATTCTATACCGTAATAACTAGATAGCTCGTCTGTTTTTAAACACAAGTTGACTGCTTTCACAATTTCACTAGAATTTTAATCTATAATGCATACAGGATATGGATTTGATTCGTCATCTAATAAAAGTATATCGGGAGAAAATCCACTGTAATATTCAAAATGTGCTATAAAGGACGGTATACAGTGCTAGGAAAAACCGAAATGAGTATTGGAGAGCCAGCGAGGGCATGGAATATAGTAGTACGAAGTGACAATAATTGGAATATGTGGCTTGGTAAGAATCAGTCTGCCTACAATAGACTAAAGCTGTGTCAACAGAAATGTAAAGGAATGAACGTTCGTTTATAAGTTCAGCTGGAAGAACAATAGTGAACAAAAATGAACTTCGTTTATGACAAGAAAAGGGCGAATGTAGACAGGGGAAGAATAGAAATTTCTGCATTGAAGATACCGAAATATAGCCTTGAACCACAACCACCGGCTTCCGCAGCTGGAGAATGGCCAAGTAGTTGAGTAATAAGATAAAGCACAGCACAGTGATTGTGCTGGCTAAGCTTTGGGTTGATAAGAGGTGAACAAGCGTTATTATACAGTGAGTAATGAGCTGACAGCATGTGTATTATTGCATCATGCCCAAGAACATGCAGATCACAGCTTGTTTATATCATATATATACAACTAAATTTAATTGTACTGTATTATTAGTATTCTATGACAATACTTTATTTCTCTTCTGATTTTTTATGTTTATAAGATGGTAATCATCAGCTTCAGTATGTACTTCACAACAAAATCCAATTAGCTTTTAACTTTTGGATTTAACAATTAATCATGAGCTTGTRTGTCTATTATTAGATTTTAATTTAATTTCATATTAGTAGACATTATGTAGGGGAGAAACCACATTCATGCAAGCTAAGTGTTGCCCCTTGACCCCGCCTGATTATGAAAAAAAATATATGAAAATTTCCTTGTAAATGTATGAAAGTTGTCATCTTGATCCGACTAAAATGTCACTTACGTGTTTTCAATCCACTAAATATTATTTTTAGATCTGTTGTTGACTTTCTATGTAATCTGGTTTAAAAAGAAAATGAAGGTGGTGTCCCTTTGTTTTATGACATTGATAAATTTTAGGTATACACTACTACAAGGGATTGAACTTTTCAACATATTATTTTAATTATACTAGAAATATCTTTTTATTGATAGGCAATGATCTATTTTAGGCATTTGGTCGATCGAATAACTTATTTGCATAACAAAATAACTTAACAACCTGTAACGTATGAGCATGTGTATGTTTCTACAGTCGATTATACATACCTAGCGGGATAATAGCTATGTATAATCATAGTCAGCTCATTTTTTAAATTACAAATTAACATATCAGTGCAAAAAAATAATTCTTTGCAATTGAATGAAAATAAGAAATGTGATTCTAAAGCTAGTACAACCCATTGTAGTGTACAATTTACTATACAATATATTGTTAAAACAATGGAAAGAAAATCATATTCAATTAAAACATATAATTCGACAATCTAACTACTTGAAAAATTAAAATGTAGTTGAATCATCCACTAATTAGATAACACGTTTACTAGAATGAACTTTTACTAGTTGTGAAAYAATGGAAGTTGAAACTACTTGTGGACCAAATGTTGTGTACTTATAACTGTTATAACTAGTATATTAATTAAAGTCACAATGGAGTTCAAAGTCTTCCTTTCATATAGCAAGTAAACCAAATTTAAACAATCAAATTTGACTTCAAGCTCCCCAAAACAAGTGCCTCATAGTCATTCACCATCATAACTAAAACTTCAAACACTTGGTTATTAATTTTACAAGTTATATATAAAAACGGAAGTCAAATATAACTAGTAATTAAAAAAGATTGTGACCGGTAATAAAAGATAAAGGGAATATTATTTGTTACATATATATTCACAGCATCGTCAATTTGATTGAAATTGAGAGAATAAAATGGTTTAGAAATGGTTGACCGAACATCAATTTGTTTGTTATTAGATGATCGATATATTTAATTTACGCATTGGATAATCCGTCCACTCAGATTATTTAGTTACAGTAACTTAGACTCCACTACTAGTTTATGTCTATATATAGTGATTATTAATGTCTAGATAAACCTTTTTTTAAGGTAAATCTCACCATTATTAATCTGAACACTTTCAATGGCTCATAATAAATAATCCTCGAATCAAATTTCTTATCATAAAGTTAAACAATGTAAAAAAAATAACCCATGATCATTGTAAGAAGCACCAAATTAATAGATTCACACCCTTTTCAATCTCTTGATAAGTCTTGACCATTTTACTCAAACCAAAATCAAATAATGAATTAAAAAAAAGAATCAAGTTGTTGATAATCTAAAGTAGTGATCAAATACCAAGCACTATTTAATTTTCCTTTTAATGCAATAAATGCACATAAAATTTTATAAGAGTAAGTTTGCTTAGTAGCAAATCAAAGTGATAGTAGTAAAGAAATAGTAGTAGCAAATAGCTTAGCCGTTAGTTATGAGTAGGTTCCCCAACCATATTTGGGATATTTCACATGTATGATTGATCAAATCACAACCCTTCATTTTCAATCAAAATGGCTTAGGATTGATGACGAAAATATTCATCACCTTGCTACACGCCTTGCTACTGTTTTTCGCTTTTTCTCTTTGCTTCCATTGCATGAATTTCTCACCCCCACCAAATTTATACTACTACTTACTTATTTAACACTTGAATTGCAAAATTAAGACACAAAAATTAAGGCAGCGAATTCCGCATTGTCGTATTTTTCATTCTTTAAAAATTCATTCATGTTGAATATATTACTTCTGAAAATTTACTTATGATTTACTTAAAAACCGACAACTATTAATTAAAACCATTTTCTACAATTTTGTAAAAATTGGAAACAAAAAAAATACCGATTTGATCATTAAAAAATTTATCAATAGAGTAGAAAATTCTTGCTCATCAACTACAAACCACAAAAAAAGGTAAAAGTGGAAGAACCCTCTTTCTCTCTCTAAAAGAGATTGATTACTTGCTAAAATTTCAACTACCCACAAGCTAATTAGTGAGAGAAAGTTGCTTAATCTAGAGAGAGAGAAAGTGGGATTTAAAAAAGGGAAAAATGTGTAAAAATTCCTTGCTACTACTACTACTCAAAAAAGCCTCCTCTTTTTAGTCCATCAGTAGTTCAGATTCTTAACCGTGCTCAAAAAAACAGCAATCTTCCCTTTCCTACTTTCACAACACTCCTAACTATGCAAAACAAACCTCAAGAACTTCAATCTCTATCATCATACTTTTTCTCATCTCATATGATCATATAACCAAAATCATCAAAATTTTATCAATAAAAAATCTTAGCTTTCGTTCTTGTTGCTGTATTGTTATGGAAGAGTTCAGAAAATTGGAGCAGTATGCAAGTTTTGCAAGTAAGATGTTATCGCTTGTGGAAGAGTCATTAGGAGGTCATATATAAGGTCTCATTTGCAAAACAGGGTATGAGCTGAGAGAAAACCCTAAGAAAACTTGGAGATAGCACAATGATCAGCAAGATGGGTTTGTTAATTCTTCAATCTCATCATCTTCGACCGAACCCGAAAACCCAGAAACGAGTAAGGTCAATCAAAATCAGGTAAAGATCCAATTTTGCTCGCAATACCATCTCATTCCTCTGTTTCTGAAGTAGTTGAAGCTAGGAATCAGCAAGAGGAGGTTGTTGTTGCAATGTGTATTGATCATGCTTTCCAAATAGTGGGATCTTGGGGTGATCTTCCTCTTCTTTTTGCTGCTCATTCTTCTGAGAATATTCCATTTCAACAGGGTAAAAACTGTAATAATAAGAGTAAGAGGGGAGGAGAGAGAAAGTTAGGGAATATTAATTCAATAGCAATGTCTCTGGTCTCTGCTTGCTGCAAATGGTAAAAAGATTTGAAATCTTAGATTTGTGGGTACTTGCAAAAGAGTGAAATGAAGGAATTGAAGTTTCTGCAAATGGGTTTTTCGCTCAAAAAGAATCAGAAGAATAAGTTATCTGAGAGTAGTAAAGAGGAAGAGAGAGAAGAAGAAAGTTCAGTGATAATAAGGAATCTGAGATTAGTGCAACTGATCATCATCATGTTGGAAAATCTGCTAACAGTGAATCAGTAGCTTGTGGTTCTGTTAAAAGTTAGCAAAAACAGTGATATATTCTGAAGTTTTGAATAATGGTTTGTGGTCAAATTGATCAAAACCTGAGAAGTAAAGAAAGGTGATTGGTCAGTCTGAATTAGTTTTAAAAAAGGTGTCAAAATTGGAGGAATTTGAAGTTTCTGAAAATGGGTTTTCCTCATTTGATCATCATGAATTCGATTCAGAACTGTGCTATAATAATAATAATGATAGTATGAGTAAAACAGCAGGTTTTCACAAAAGAAGCAAATTTGAGTGTACTACATGTAACAAAACATTCCACTCATATCAAGCAYTAGGAGGTCACAGAGCTAGCCACAAGAAGCTCATGGGAGGGCTCAAGTGTTGTCCAACCAAGCTCGAGGCGGAAAACGACACCGTTGTCGACAACGTCTCACTGTCTCCTGATGTGAAGCAGCAGGCACCAGAACCAGCTACTGATACGGTGATTGGATCATCATCATCWTCTTCATCCAAGAAAGTGGCTCAAAAACATGAGTGTCCAGTGTGTTGTAGAGTCTTTCCTTCAGGCCAAGCACTAGGAGGGCACAAGAGGTCTCATTTATTAGCAGCATCATCATCTTCTGATATTACTGTCAGAAATTCTGAGCTGCTGAAAATCAGTAGTAACAATCAAAGTAATAGCAGAAGTGTTAATTTGGTGGAAAGATTATCAAGCAATGAAACAAGAGTAGACTTGCTTGATCTTAACTTCCCTCCTGCACCAGCACAAGATCATGAGACTGCTGCTGCTACTGCTGTCAGCAGTAGCAGCAACTCACTAGTTGGGTTCATTAAGCCTTATTGGTGTGTTGAAAGCTCTCATCACAACCATGAACAACAACTTTTGGGAATGATCTCCAATTAGATTCGATTATATTCAAGATTCATAATTTCATACAGTAATTCAATATTGTTTCGATTCAAGAGTGTACAGATTCCTGTTATAATTTTCGATATCGRTTATTCATTTCTCTAGTGCCACTTTCAAAGATGGCTTAGTGATGTTATACTCTTATTTTCTGCTTTTTTTACATTCAATACTAGTGACCTTGTACTTGTTGATCAAGTGAAAGAGAGACAAATTAAAAGATGAATWTCAATTAATGATAATTATTTTATCATACTGAATTGGTGTACTGTTTAGTAATTGATTATCAGGTATATGATCTCATGATTTGAGATAGATTCAACATGCTAATGATGCTATAAGTGGTTCTTAGTTCATTGAAGATGTTTCTTGAGGTAATTATACTTACTTGGCATAGAAGATAATTGAGTGAATACTTATATATCATATATGAATGGTAGAACTAATAACAACAGTATACTACTATATATAGGTGGCAATGCAACGTGGTTGTCTAGAGGAAGCTTGGTTCAAATTAATTTGATTTGATTTAATTTGGGACATACTAAAACCAATAATGGGGGATTTAGCTCAATTTTAAGTCCAACCGCGTAGCTTTTCAGTCATGAACTATCGACAAGTATTTAATTTAATACTCGTATCACAGATATTAACTATTYAATAGAGTAAATTTTAWCTTTAATTTGCAAATCGATTAAACCAATTCAAGACATTCAGATAAATGACGAATGTAGTTATTTYGATTGTAGGCCAGTCGTCTTTTTACCTCGGTTCGGGTTAGTTTAGTGGAGTCTATGGAGCACAAACCAAAGCAAAAGAAAGAAAAAAGGCATTAATAGTAGTAGTAGTAGTAGTAGTAGAGAGTTAAGATAAGAGAAGAAGTAAAGCATTTGTAATAGTTTAGTAGTGTACACAAAGATAGCATGTGAGCATAGGGTGGTTGTGTAGTCATCACCTACCTTATACATGACAACCCATCTCACTTCTAGTTTGCTCTCTTATACTTTTAGCATGCAACTTGTGCTAGGTGTTTTCTTCCTCTTACTAATTAATCACCAAGCTCATTGGAAGAAAGTTTTTATTTATTTTTTTTTTTTTTGGAAAATAAAATAGGACCACTATTACTACTCATCTCATAATAATAATAATGAGCTCACAATCACTTAGAATGAGGTTGACAAGCTAACACCTAATCTAAATGCATCATATTCATCATATTCAATAGTTTTTGCTTTTAATTGATTACTCTCCCAATCTAAGTTATTGCTTTTTGTACTAGTTAGCAAGTTATATGACCACATTTGGTGGAAAACTTTGGCTTTAAACTTTAATTTATAATAAAAACTAAGAATTAGCTAGCTTGAAGTTGGTCCAAAAATTAATCACATACTCTTTGCTTCAAAATTAGTACTAGTACTACTACTACTATTAGTGCABTATTATTAGGTGTCATTAGTTAATTAATTAAGGGAGTAAAATAATACAATAATGTAATGCAATTACTTAGCTTGTTGCAATTAGTATGTTGATTACCATACTTTGGTTAATTAGGTCAATGTTCATAAGATCAGCAAAATAGAATTTTAAACCAAATCTATATGACAAAGTAAGTGGTTGCTTCACTTGCTCTACTTGCTTGTAAACGATGGTAGCTACTACAATAAATAAAAAAAGATAAATTCTAAAGGTGTAATAAAGAGGAGTTAAGGACTATTCTTCAAAGTTTAGACAATATGATTCGAAACCTAAACTACTACATGCATGAATAATTACTTGTCTATACATACTTTCTTGTGATTATATTTATACGCGTAGACAATGTTCGACAAAACTAATTGTAGCAGTAGACGTTTATTAAATATTGTTGGTATAATTTTTTCTTACGTAGAGCTATTTTTTATTCAGTCAAAAATCTAAATCTATTATAAGTAATCCGTACAACCATAAGCTTTAAAACTACGAAGTATTTGGTTGTAATAAGAAGAGAATAAAAGGAAGAAATTCCTTAAACAAGAGACTATAATAATCTATAATTAGGCAAAAGTTGATTAATCACTAAGCTTGAATGGTTAGGCATAATCATAGCATAAGTTGAGAAGGTTTACTCTCGTGGTCAATAAACAATCAAAGTTGGAGATCCAACAACTTTACCTCTTCTCATCCACAAGATATGCCTAAATTGTAGAAAAGATTGGTCGTTGATAGTATGTATTATGTAATGTATTATTATAYTTCATCTGTTTCAATTCTAAACGTTGTATGCACTTGAAATTCTGACATTATTTACAATAAAATTTACTATCAAAAATTTCCACTATAATGATATCGAATTAGTACAATGATTACTAACATATAATTAAGAGAGTGGGGATAACTCAATGGGTTAATTAAAGCTCACTCTTTAAGTCTAAAAGATTCCGAGATCAAAAAAAAAATACCCAAAGTGAGACCAATTTCCGTTTTCGCCAAACAAAAAAAAATGATACGGTAGAATTTTTAGAAACCGAGGAAGTATTATTATGCACTCACAGTAGCTTGTACTTGCATTTTTAATAGAACATGAAGTTTCTGTGAAAAACCCAATATACCTACAATTTGGTATGTGACATCAAATTCGGTTTTATTTCACATAAAAATTTAGCAAAAGATTCACTTTTGTGTATTTTAAAATATTCCCAAAAAAGGATGAAAGTGAGAGTTTGCTTAGGAAGCCACCGCTTGACAACTCAAATGCTCTTTCTTTCTCATTTTCTCATTTATTACAATTGAGTATACAACAAATTTGATTAGTTTTTTTAACGTTTGTATATGTTGCTCATCTTATAATGGAATAGTTAATTACTTAACAAGCTTTAACAAGCTTCAAGCAGGCTACCTCAACTTACACGACTTATTCATGTCGTGTATGTATAGAGCAGAATGTGACAACTTTTATTTTAACAATCAGACGTATGATGAACATTTTAAGAAAATATAGGCAGTAAGAGACTTGATAGGTTGAAATTATATACGATAAACTTAAGTGTAATGTTTTACATGAAAGTTATTAATCTACTGTTCTACTTTGTCCACACACACTTGGACAAATAACTTTCTTAAGCTTAAAATAGGGAAAATTTGTTGCTTCAWGTAGTAGTTTAAAGCTGAAGAAATGTCTTTGTTTTGGGCTCATACAGTTTTGGTTGTTCTCAGAATCCAACTCATGTAAAGTAGTAAATATCTATTCGAGCAAATACCATATAGTAGACTAAATATGAGTTATCGACTATTTATACGTATTTAGTTGGTTAAATTTTCACGGATAAATCCATATCTAAATAATAAAGTCTTTTATAATTTTTWAAAAAATAGTTGTAAGAAAATTCTTTCTTTTACTAAACTGTACCGTTTTTGCAATAGTTAGTTCGCCCAAAGTAATTTTTATCATGACAGAACAATATCCGATTTCGTAATTTCGTAATCCGTTAGCTGGAATCTCTGATAATATAGAGCAAAATAATGCCATCTTTGTCTTCATTGAAAAAAATGGCTAGTGTTGTTGTTCGTCGAAAAAAAGATGAAAGTCCCTGTAACTGCTCACAAGAAACCATATGATGATATTCAATGTGAAAGCGATGACATAAGTGCAAAGACAAAATAATACATCTTTGTATAAACAATTTGCAAAACATACAATTGGCAAACTCTGTGCATCAAACTTCCTGTGGTTGTAATCTGTATATACTCTAATAATTTTCGAGATAACTCTCTGTCTCGCTATACACGCCTGCACAATGTTGAGCTTCCAACATTGGGAAGACCAGAGGACATAATAATAATAGTACTTAATAATTTGCTCTCCCCCTCAAAATATCATTTACAAGGGCCAGATTCGGCATGGTATCTGAAGTTGAAAGGGAAGCACGATAGCTGGTTGCGACAGGCTACATTAAGCTGGAGATATACAAGTAATTATCTTCGCCCTAAAAGTTTCTCAGAGCTCCTGCTTGTTCAACAACCTACCAGGAATTTAGTACTGTTGAAACAAGAAAACAGTAGAGTCAGGAGGCAGCTAGTGAGTTATGAAGGACCAAAAAAAGAACTGAAGTTTAAACTACTAGTGAAGCATTTCATTAATAATGATTGAAAACATAAGTTTAGGCCATTATGCATAACTAAAGCACAGGCTCCTACTACATTCTAGAGGAACACTACATTATGCTGGAAAAAAAAGACCCTCTTCTGTCACATATTCAGCAATGCTTAGAATTGGCATAAAAGCTTAGAATCCTAGTAAATAATATTGAGATTGGGTTTTGTGGCGAAAAAATGAATGTGCTACGAAAGAGAGCGAGATTGATGAGACAAGGAGAGATGTGAGAAAGTGTTAAAAGAAGTTTGCACGAGATATTGAGAAAGATGAATATGTGATACGATGGGGGGAGTGAATTTCTACAGCTTAATCTCGTCAACTTATTTAGATAAGTTTAAGTAAAAATAAGTTCAGTTCAGTAGAAATAAGTTCACTTYAGTAAAAAAAAAGTTTAATCTTTGAGAAATTTGTTAAGGTTTCAGTAAAAATAAGTTCAGTTTAGTAGAAATAAGTTTAGTTGAGCAAAAATCAGTTGACACAGGGCCTTACACTTATACTAAAATTTGATGTTGTAGTGTCGTACTAAAGCAGCCTAGATAAGCTTTTGTTATTTGAACATCAAACAAACTCAAAGAAGAAGTGTGTTTCAATAAATTATGCTGACCAGCATTGTACAACAGAGAATCAATGATACAATAAAGTGACAATCCAAACCAGACATGAATAAAAAAGAAAGTGCAGCAAGTACAGGTTCATATGATATCGAGGAAAACTTACCAAAAATTCATTAACTTTGTATAGGATATATATATAGGTCACACAAAATCACGAATCAACACCCTGTTCCAGACCCTTCGAATTCATCATTACATTTGAGTCAATTTGTTTGTCAAACTTCTTTCTCCGCCGTGCCTCAAATTCTTCAAATCCTTCCATCTAATGTACAACACCATAAAACACATAATAATGTAATTAAAAAGGGTAAATCAACGTAGCTCGGATGTTGAAGGCTTGAAGCCATAAGAATCAGGTAAAAACACATGTTACAAAAAATACTTGACATAGTGAGCAAGTAACATGCCTGTTGGAACTGATCCATGGAAATGGGATTGTTGTGCAAGGATATACTTTGCAGAGCTTTGCAGTCTTTCAGTATAGTTGCAGGCATCTAAAGATAGAACATGAAAAAAATCAGTATTAAAATCTGACAACAATTTTCCAGAACACAAATACTAACCCACATACATCATCCTAAATAGACATTCGATAAAGTAAAAGAAAGCCTAATTAGGTCCACACTACTTAATACACACAAAGGAAAAATCGTAATCGTAAATTAACTTTCTGTACTCAATAAACTGATTGTTCACTTATCATCTGAACCAGCCCTCCTCACTTTTTCACTAGCTATCATACAAACATTTGACTTTGGATAGCTGTTTCAATCAAGGCGAAAGAAATCAATAGTAATAGCATGTGACCGGTGACCCTTATCCCTCAAAGAGAAAAGATTCGCCTGCAAGCCGTACCAATACCAGAACCAGAGCAGACTTGGTGGTTGTAGAAACAGATTGGTCCCACCGCTTCTCGTTTCTTTTTCAAAATCCAAGAGCTGGTTCTGAGCTTTCTGATCTAGCCCTTTCTCACAGTTCTGGTTCCTGAATTTGTGGCCCAGAATTGGTACAAAGACCTGATCCTGTCTCCATAATATGATATCTTGAAGTTCACAGAAGGAAAAACATAATTCTACGGAATTAAAATTTCAAGGAAAAGAAAAATCAACTCAAGTGGTTCCGATACCAGTCCTAAAATATTAGAAAGCAGATTWAACTAGTTAAAAAAATCAGGTCAAAACTTCCAGTCCCAACCATTTTCTATACCCTTGGTCCCTTTTAATTCATATATAATCCTTGTAAATTACGAATTTACAMGTACCAGCTCTGAAGAAACAGGCATATCAACTCATAACACTAACACAAACAATGATAGTTATTAGAGCAAATCAAGTTGGGCTTAAAGCCCTAAATTTTATAAAATTGAGACCTGGTTATATAGATTCGAGGCGAGAAGGCGGGGTAACCACCAGAAACTCCCTGTGAATCAGTCACAAACCAGGTTGGCATACTAATACAGATTTCTCAGACTTCAGAGGTTACCTGGTAAACTGATGTATGTTCACTAAGACCAGTATATCATACAATTTTTTTTTTTCATAATATACCATATAAGTAAGTACAAAATCAAGCAAAATTCACGAGTGGACAGCCAATGAGCAAAAATAAAATTCTAGCCCCGAGTTCACATCCAGAGTTATAAAAAGATTAACCTGTATGACTTTATTGTTATCCAAAGACAGCGATTTCAGGTGAATGAGGTTACAAACTGAAGGAGGAAGATCATCAATGGAATTATCTGCAAAGCAAAGCATGAAATATTAATTGATGTCCAATTGCATATTTCACAAAAGGCCAACTGCAATTACAACACACGAGGATGAAGAAAAGAAGAAAGCTAAGGCTTTAAAAGCAATCTTAAGAGTCAATAACTGAATAACCATTAGTTTATTAACGAGTTTCCTATCAATAGTTGCTACTTGTTATAAAGATGTGAGAAAATACAATGAGCCAAATCTTTGAATATGTCATGTTTTTTAACACTTTGAATTAAATAACAAACTGATTTAGTTCTTAGGTTTCATATACTAGTTGCAGTGGCATCAAGTTTCCATTAGATATAATGTTGAACCTGCAAGCACTAGGTAAGTATATAGCCAGTAGAAGACAATCAAATTGATTATGTGTTCCTCATCATTGTTTAGAAATTGAGTATTTTATCCACTTATAAAGATCTTTGCCGAAGAATCCGTAGAAATTTCTATGCCTGTCTCAAATTAAATGATGCAATTGTCCTCAACGATATTAGGTTTTAGTGTAGCAGTTCGTCAATGAGAGGGGCAAGGCAGTTCCAAGAAAAAAAAAAGAATTGAATTGCTTTGATAACAGTTATATTTCAAAGACTAACAAAATTTTAAATTAAACAAGATACTATGACTCAACTATGTTCAGCAGATTATGCAAATCTGATGAATACAAAGAAAGTCAACAGCATAGCTAATAGTATTGTTGCAAAGTTTCAGACTGAGTTACACCTATTAAAACAGCTTAGAGATTAACCAAACCAAAAGATTTTACGAGTATACTAAATGAAGGCCTGCAGTTTCTTTTGGCACGTCAATTGGGCAGTTGAAAAGAGAAAGGAGATAAAATACCATTTGCTTGAAGCTCCTCAAGTGAAAAACAACTTCCAATTGACTCTGGAAGATATTTTAATTGGTTATTTGATGCATTTAAGAGCTTTAACTGCATCCCAAAAACACACAAGTTAGAAATATTAATATAAGCATGGCCAGCAGACGCACATCAAAATTTATCTAAAATTCTCTTCCAGCAAGAAGACAGAATTAAAAATTTAAAAGCACAAGCCAGGAATTCTAGATGGTTAATTCAGGAAAGTGACAACAAATCTGCAGAACATTTGAGAAACTTGGTTGAAGAAGGTGCACAAAACAATCAGGCAATCTATTCTGCCTTTTCACTAACGTCAGCTTTTAAGGAGTAAGACTTATCATAAAAGAAATGTACCATATAGTATGCTACCATAGTAGGCATTGAAAATTTGAGATAGTTGTTGGGTGGATGAATATTAAATTGCAGTGCACAATGTTTTGGGATAATACAAACTAAATAGGTAAGAAAACAGAAGGATGGACAAAACCAATATGAAATGAAGTTACTTACATTCCTAAGACTACCTAGAGTCTCTGGTAAGTATGTCAACAAGTTCCGAGAAACTGACAGCTGCTCAAGCCGTACCAGTTGACCCACTAAGAAGACAGACTTTGTTAGTGAATAATTACAATGAATTGCAAGAAATAAAGGTCATAACACCATATAATGATAGGAAACAGAAGATTACATTCATCAGGCAAGCCTGAAAGCCGATTCCCATCAAGTGTCATGACTTTCAAAGACTGAAGCTTTCCCAGGTTCATCGGAAGGCGTTCAATTAGATTTTCAGCTAAAATCTGAAGGGAAAAACATAGGTTAATTGATTCAAACGTCGACGCTGAACTGTATTTTTATTTTTATTTTTATTAAAAAATAAATAAATAAAATTAAAAAAAAAAAAAAAGCACTGTCCCTCGAGAGGAACAAGACCTCAAGCATCTCCATTCGTAATCAAAGCATGCAATTGTAAATACGTTGACCAACCTGAAGATATGACTAGTAAAATTCAAAGCTCCAGGTTAAGATGTACAGTTAGACTACTTAGACTCACATAAGAAATCTTACAAAAATGGCTCACATAAAAACTTTTTGCGAATGCAAATTATTCTTACCAGACGCTGCATGTTGATCATTTTGTTGATTTCTATAGGAACGTCAACTGCAGAAGACAGAAGAAATGAAGAGGTTCAAAAGTTAGAACTTCATTAGCATGAATGGCCCAACCAAAAAGAGAGAGCCATGAATAATATTAAACATATTACACAGACAAAAACACCAAGAATGATTTACATAAGAGCACTTCAAGTGAATAGCAGAGATGATACGAACAACAATCTCTGAAAAAAAAAACCTACAAATAAATTAACGAGTAACGAAATGTCCAGCTGAGCAAACATGCCAGAAACAAATGGTGATTTTACACATAACAAAAAGTCTCACTAAACCTCTAAAAACCTACAAACTGATTTTCTCTTAATTTGCCAGTCACCACTATTGACAAAGCAAAGAATTAGGAGAGATTAAAACTGCAAAAAACAAATATACCTATTTTGTTGTGTGTCAAGTCCACAGTACGAACAACTCTGTCAAGGTCAAGAACTTCATCTGGAAATGYCTGCTCAAGGAAAAAATATTACCATATAGGACTAAAAAAAATTCAGTTCTAAAAAGATGTCAGTAAAGATAGAATACGTTTTAAATCTTTGAAACAAAGGATGTGAAGCAAAACCAAGTGCAAACATTTTATTTTATTTTATTTTATTTTATTTTATATATTTTTTTAAAAAAAACTGACAGGTTGGACTTGATGGTCCACACTCAACTCTCACTTCTTCATCTTAGAATAGGTAAAAGAAAAGAGAAGTATGAAAATTTTATGACGTTTAATGTGGCTCATTATTATGTAGCTGTTGAAGATATCCATGGCTGAAAAGAATAATATATTTCCTAAATTCAACAAACAAGTGAACACAGTCTCAGCTAAAACTCTAACCGAACTCTATGTGTCCAGCTTATATAAGAACCAGTAGCTTATTGCCTAAAAGACCTTGTCGTTTTTATGCGGGACATGTTTGGGATTAAACAGGTCAGTACACAGGAAAAAACACATACATCATGGAACTACAGAAGTGCAGCATCAAGTAAGGCACATATAGACAAGGCCATTTGATAACCCCTCTGTCATTGTCCCCAGAGAGGAAAGGAATCGAATGTTACCAAAATCTCTTCCACCCCAACTTTTCAGCATATGCCAAACTTTTAGTCTGTAATCACAGAATACAAAGTAGGCAATATTTCTGTATTAAGGGATCTGACCAACATAATTGCTATTTTTGAAAAGCAAACTAAATTTCAGAAAAGAAATTTACCAACTTAAACTCTTAAATGTGCAGCAATTAAGCTTCTATTTAAGGCATTGATGACAATCATTCAATATGCCTAGATTACAATATTTTCTTCTTGGTTATCACTTCTAAAGTTATTTCAACAGTGTCAGCCCAGTGATTTACCCTTCCCAAATGCATTCCCATGCTGAGAGACAGGAAAAGAGGGGGGGCGCAGCGGTACTGCAAGAAGGTCAAATTGATTCCTTGTGAAGGCAAATTCATTAAGGACAAAGATCTTTGGACTAATCACACATTGTAACCTTGAAAACTCAAACAAACAACCTTGATGAACAGATTAAAGTAGCTCTCTCCATAGCTCAATTCCACACAAATATACAGTGCACTTCTTAAAGTAAAATCTAAGTGTGTAAATGCTACCACTCATTTCTAGCAACTTTCATACTGAAGGAGGAAGCATATAGTGCTAAAAGATCTCTAAAAGAAAAACATAATTAAAGCCATTAAGGTCTTCACGCCTCAAAGTGCCTTATTAAAAATGCTCCACCAAAGCACTTTTCTTGTCCTTTTAACACCTTAGAGGAAGCTTTACAAATATTTACTTTAAGAAAACATTGCACACATATTGAGGAAGCATATAGAGGTGGTAAAAATTTACATGATCCACCAACTCAACATGTATTTGACCCATTAATAGCAGGTTTGGATCGAGAGTGTTGGCCCGTCCAAGTACATTATTATCAGGTTTGGATTCTTATAGATGAAGACGACAATTGAAAATAGACTATGGGATTAAGGCTATGATTGATTGATTGATTGACAATTGAAAATAGAGATAAGGAAAGTTTCGCGAAGAAAACAATAGCGGATCCGCATACAAGGAGTGGGGACACGTGCCCCCATTTGAGTTATTATGACCCTTTTTTAATGCTTTATAATTATCTATTTCCTATTAAAACCAACTACCTCCACAAAGAATTAATAGTCACATAAAATATCTTAAGGTGTTCGAGATTAATGGTCAAGCCCTTACATAAATTCCGTGATGAGGAGAAGGGATAGTTCAATATTGCTTCTATAGTTTTATCATGTCATGTTGTTCATTATGATAAGTTGGCAACAAAAAGACGACAAAAAAATTGATTTACCACCTTTTGAAGTTTAATTGCACRACACTACCTATTTTGCAGCAATCAATACTATTTTTTGCCAAAATTCTTCAACTTAGTATTTTCCCCTCTCAAATCAGAGTTAATGAAATTGGAAAGTTTTGAATTAAGGTTTATAACTTTATATGTAATTGTGGGTTTTCAATTAGGAAAATGTGAGTCATAAAAAATGCAATGACATAGTAACCCATTAAAAAGTAATCTCCAAACTTTTGCAATTAAAAATTTCTAGGGTTTAACAAATGAAAATAATATATGATAACTAACCCAATGTATGAATTAAAATAAGTAATCGAGAGCTAACATACGTTAAACAACAATTTGGTGCAAAACAAATTGCTTGAACTAATTACACTTGTAATTGTTTACTTGGTGATTTCCACATCTTTTTTTTGTTTTTGTTTTTCCRGTGGCAATTTCATACACAAGGGTAAATTGGAGAAAAGATAATGAGATTTTCATAAGGAATGAATGTGAGTACTTTAATTTAGGTGAATTCATCGCTTGCTTTAGAGTGGGAAGAAGAAAATAGAAAAGAGATGAGTAAATCGTGGAGAAAGAATGGTAAAATTTAAAGGTTTAGATTTCAGTAGGTGGTAAAATTTTATAAAAAGTTCAATAAGTGGTAAATTTTAAAAGTCGAACTTCAAAAGATGATAATTAACAATTTTTCCTTAAAAGACAAATGATTTTATATGAATGAAGTTTTACAGAAAAATTGTTGGTTTTGAAAAGTTTAGTTTTTAAATTTTACCACATATTGAACTTTTTTATTAAATTTTACCACGGTTGAAATCTAAACTTCCAAATTTCACCACCACTTAACGTTTTTCATCCAAAAAAAGTTAGTGGGCCAAATTTCCAATTTAAATTAAGATTATATTCCAGTTTACCTTTCTCTCTCCACGATTTACTCACCTCTTCTTTGTTTTCTTCTTCTCACCCTAATGAATTCACATATCTTAAAGTACTCACATTCACTCCTCATGAAAATCTCATTATCTCTTCTCCAATCTACCTTTCTATGTGAAATTGTCATTTAAAAAAAAAAAAGTTGTAGAAAGCGTCAAATAGACAATTAGAAGTGCAATTAGTTCTTGGTAAGTAGTTCAAGCACTTTGTTTGGCACCAAATTGTTGTTTAACATATGTTAGCAGTCTCAATTACTACTTAGTTTGAAACTACATTGGGTTCATTATCATAAATTATTTTCGTTTGTTGAACCCTAAAAATTTTTAATTGAACTTTTTAATTGCAAAAATTTGGAGATTACTTTAATGGGCTAMTATGTAATTGGATTTTGGGACTGACAATTGCATAATTGAAAACCCACTATTACATATAAACCCTTATTCAAAACACCGCAATTTTTGAAGAATTTTTGCACAAAATAGTGTTGTTTGCTACAAAATGGGGAGTGTCGTGCACTTTTAGACATGGAGACACAAATTTCAAAAAGTAGCCATTAGAGGGGCCATTAACGGTTTTTTAGACGGCAAATTTCAAAATTTCAAATGTTAAGTGGTGGTATAATTTGGAAGTTTAGAATTAAATAGGTGGTAAAATTTAAAAACCAAACTTTAAAAGGTGGAGAGGTAAAAGGAGACAAAGGAAAGAAAATTTCACGGAGAAACCGTTAGCAGATCCGCATACAAAGGAGTGGGGACACGTGCCCCCATTTGAGTTATTATGACCCCTTTCGAATGTTTATAATTATATATTTCCTATCAAAACCAACTACCTCCTCGAAGAATTAAGTCACATATAGTATCCTAAGGTGTCCGAGATTAATGATCACTTATGCATTCAAGCACTTACGTAAATTCCGGGATGAGGAGAAAGGATAGTTCAATAACATTTTTACACTTCTATAGCTTTATCAAGTCACGTTGATCATTTTGATAGAATGGCAATTAAAAGACCAATAATTCTATATGGATGAAGTTTTAATAGTAACATGGAATCCCAAGTACTAAATAGAACTATAGACATTCCACAA
Source organism: Bassia scoparia (assembly GCA_008642245.1). Lineage (NCBI taxonomy): Eukaryota > Viridiplantae > Streptophyta > Magnoliopsida > Caryophyllales > Amaranthaceae > Bassia > Bassia scoparia. Next base: position 27,657 of record SNQN01003338.1, on the reverse strand, counting down.
TTGTTCAATAACCATACCATCATAATATTCATTAACCTAGAAAACCATAACCAACATTTCTCACGGACTAATTCTTAGAGCAGATCATCATTTCTTGGTTTCAAAGTTAAACCAAACCATCATTTCTTTTAGATAAAGGAACAACCACACAATCATAGAGTATAAACACATAACACATAAAGCCTTTCTAGCACCACAAATGTGACACCTCATATCAATTGCTTCACAATTCATATACTTTATTAGAGCATCTGATCATTCTTACCATATCATTAACCAAAACAACCGTTAATCAAAGAATAACATGTTCCCAAAATAAGAAAATCCAAAAGCAATTCTATACACAAGTACCATAGAACAAACGGACCAACTCAAAGTAATCAAATTTACTTCGATCAAATTGTGAGAATCATAACCCAATTGAAAAAACCCATAACACAAATCATGAATTCAATCATACTTCTTAATCGATGAAAAAAATAAAAAGATTGGACCTTTAATTTGGAGTCTCTCAAAGCAACAATGCCAGTAGAACGCCAACGAGCAACTCTATTAGCTTTAGAATCCGCTGTTTTACTGGAAATACATCCCATTCTCGATTGCAACACACCAATCACACAGAACTTTCAGCAAAAATCAGCAATACCCAGATGACAAAATGCACAACAGAATTCAAAAACTATTCAACTAATTACCAAAGTTGAGATTTTTCATCAAAAAATGGAATTGTAACGTTGAAAAAATGAAATTGGGGATGATGGGTTTTGCAGAAAATAAGTCAGAGTCAGAGGTTTTTTTGATGGTGTTTTAATAATGTGGGAAAATGCCGCGTCTTATGTTAAGTGGGTTGTCTTTAGTTTGGGTTGTACATTAATTAGTTCTTGCTTTGTTGATTTTGTGGTTGACTGACTCTGTAATGGCTTAGTTTATATGGTTTGTCTTGCTATGTCATTTTCAATTGTCTTGTTCATGGCATCATATCTAAAATTGACTACTTAGTTATTGWGTTGGGGCRRGTTGTGTTTTTCTTAACTGTGCGGGTTTATTTTTTTCTAAAACATTGTTGTGAATTATGTCATCGTTAATGATTTGATGAGGTACTTTGTTTTTAGTTTAGAAAGAATAAATGAAATCAATAAAATATCCTCTCGAASATGTTTGAATTTTAGTTTTGATATATYGAGYTGTGRACCGATCCACCRGTGAAGTAAAGTTCTGAAACAAAGGAAATGAAATCACACGGTATCACTTCARCAAAAATGGAGTGATAATCATGATATCCTTATGCCAATCTTATAACTTATAAAATGTTCTCCAATCATAAAACATTAGTCATTATACTTCATACCAACAAGGCAACTAATTGGAATATTAGGGAAAACAAAAGACTAGATGGTGAGAGCTAATTATTTGAGGACTAAATCTCTTTTTTTTTTTTTATAATATGTTAGTTGTAAACACCTTGCAATGAAATATAATTACTCATATGTCATAATTGAGTAGTGTATCTTACCTTTTAAGCATGTTTAGTTCAACGTTCATGATGTAAGTCTTAGCCTAGTGGTAAAGATTGAGGGTTTGTGTATAATAGATCACAAGTTCAAATTCTCACGCCTTCATTGTAAATACTGTCACCCTAGTGACTTTTTCACACCAAAAAAATCYATAATGTTACATTTGGTTGTTTTATTATTGAACAATGTTTGAAAAATTGGAGAACAAGATAGCTATACTGATAAGTAAAGATGATCTTTGAAATTTGAAAAAAACTGTAGCATTATTTTTTCCTATCTCATTTTTTCCTATCTTCTTAGTTATGAATGCGAGAACCAAAAATATTCTTTATTGTTAGCCAACAATTCGAGGAAAAAAAAGTAATAAATTTTTAATATATTTTTTTATCGAGAAATCATCATTACATTTACTTTTACATGTTTCAAAAACTCACCTATTATGATTGAGTAACAAGTAGAATGTGCAATACTATGAGTATTACCAAAAGTTAAAATTAAGCTAACTCCTTTATAAAGAAGAGAAAATATTGATGAATGTAGTAACCTCTTATATGATAGTTTCAAAGATAAATCACACAAAACACTAATTTAGCAAATCAAATATTTATTAACAGTAACAAAAAAAATGATTTATAATATGACAACAATTTGTAAATTATATATCAATGATAATATGTAAGAAAATATAACAAATATTGAAAAGAAATTTTAAAAAAAGTTTAAAGAAATTGAATAAAATAAAAATAACAAAATGTATGTCTTTCTTGAATTTGGTCCCTTGAAAATATGCAAGCATAAGAATTTAATTAGGCCATAGCAGGCATATCCTTGACCCATGGATCCAAAGGCTTGCCAATTGAATAGACTATGAATCCAATTTCCCTCAAATTCTCAGCATCAATCACATTCCTACCATCAAACACAAATGCTGGCTTCCTCATGCCATCATATATCTTCTTGTAGTCCAAATTCTTGAACTCATCCCACTCAGTTAGTATGCAAATAGCATGAGCATCCTTGGTTGCCTCATAGGCATCCCAGCACACGGCCACTTCCTTGGTCGCGGTAGGGCTCATGGGCTGAAGATGGGCGGGGTGATCCCAATCGAACTTCTTCATAGCCAAGTCCCTCTTCACTTGATCCTCGGTCACTTGAGGATCGTATATGCTTAGCARGGCCTTGTCCCCGACTAGGCCCTTGCACACGTCGATGGCAGGGGTCTCTCGGGTGTCCCCTGTGTCCTTCTTGAACGCGAAGCCTAGGATTGCAACCTTCTTGCCAGACACCGTGTTGAACATAGAGGAAACAACGCGGTTCACAAACCTGTTCTTYTGGTAGTCATTGATCTTGATCACTTGCTTCCAATAGTTTGCAACTTCATGTAGGCCATTACACTCACAAATGTAGACTAAGTTGAGGATGTCCTTTTGGAAGCATGATCCCCCAAAACCAACACTAGCATTCAAGAACTTTGATCCAATTCTTGTGTCCTTACCAATGGCATGTGACACCTCATTCACATTTGCACCAGTTGCCTCACAGAGCGCSGACATGGCATTGACAGAAGAGATCCTCTGGGCTAAAAATGCATTAGCCGCGAGCTTAGACAGCTCGGCTGACCACAGGTTAGTGGTTAGGATCTTGTCCTCTGGCACCCATTGAGCATACACACTTTTAAGTGTCTGAACTGCCTTCTGGCCTCCTGGGGTTTCTCGGCCTCCGATCAGGACTCTGTCAGGGTTAAACAGGTCTTGGATTGCAGTACCTTCAGCTAAGAATTCTGGGTTTGACAAAATCTGGAACTTGATACCTGATAGATGCCAATCACAAGAAATTCAAAATGTGGTTATGATGTGTAAAATTAACAACAACCAAACGGGCCGTAAATGCTAAAAATCTTATTCCTGAACAACACTTCCTACAAAACTAAGTACACCTACATACTTCTTTGTAATAACAGTAGAAAACTAGAAAATCCAACTTATATAAAGCTAATTAAGTAGCATAATTGTCACTAATTTTGTTGCAAGCTGACAAAAGTTGTGATATTTATTGATTTTGATGATTGGATAAACGTTGTTTTCATTAATAAAGAGAAAAAATACTATGAATTCTATGATGTTACAGTCTAATTAGTAGGGTCAAATATGTGCTGCTTAACATCCACATATAATTTTCACTTTTCATTGTCAAATGACATTCAAATGACATGACAAGAATTTACAAAAAAAACAGTATTTTCAAGTCATAATCAAAGAAACTTTGAAATAGATTCCACATGACAGAATCATGGCTCTCATCTAAGTTGGGAACATGTTCAAAAAGGTGTTTATAAACTACTTCTGTTCCATTGCATAACACCTGTAATATTTTTTTCTTCTTCTAAAATATACAGTACTTAAATACATTGTTTAATATTTACAAAATTATTTTCTCAATCTAATACATAGTTCTAATTTTGTACATTACATTACACGTAGAACAACTTTTTAATAACGAATTGCGGTACAAGTTTAATTTGTGACATAGAGGATGTAGACCCTTTATGGGTCTAATACTTTTTTGACACTATGTTATGCCCCAACTTGTACCACAATATTTAACTCTTTCTTTTTCTCAATATATTTAATGCAAGTCAATTTTATTTATAGTGTACATGCTTCTCAAAATTTTARRTTACGTGAAATTAGCTTCCTAATAATTAAATTATTGGACCGATGGGAAGAGTGTCAAACATTGTGACACAAGTTTGTGTCACAGAGAATGCAAACCCCTTTATACCATTCATATTGTTATAATTGCTCATTGTATTTTTAAAAAATATAAAAATAAATCAAGTCAATTTCAATTGATCTTTCATGTTAAAAAGGTTTAAAACTTTATTAACAATAATCTCAAATGTGGAACATACCATTGCTAAAATTACTAACTAGTATATGTTTTCAATTATTACAACTATTCTAGAAATTGAATCATGCATTTAGTCATGTTCTACCTTCCATTCTTCCAAGCAATATTAACAAAAATATCAAATAATTAAAAACAAAATGAGGTTATTACCTTTGCTATTATGGGTGAGGATCTTCTCAATAGCCTCAGCAGTCTTCACAGGGACAGTGGACTTCTCCACCACAATCTTGTCAGAATCAGCAACATCAGCAATCATCCTGGCGGCGCTCTCCCAGTAGGTCAAGTCGGCAGCCTTACCGGCCCCGAGGCCTCGGGTTTTGGTAGGGGTGTTGACAGACACAAACACAATATCAGCCTCCCTGACATGCTTCTCAACCTCAGTGCTGAAGAAGAGGTTTTTCCCCCTGCATTGCTTGACCACTTCATCRAGCCCTGGCTCATAGATTGGCAACTGATCACTGTTCCATGCATTGATCCTTGACACTGCTATGTCCACCACCACCACCTGCACTGATGGGCACTTTAGGGCTATCACTGCCATTGTGGGCCCCCCTACATACCCTGCTCCAATGCAGCATATCTTCACCATCCTTGTTTTTCTGTTTCTCTTTTGTTATTTGCACTTGGATTCCTATATATTATAGCATGTAAAAAAAATATGTTAGCCATGTTAGAATTCTAATAAACTAAAAAAAAAAAAAAAAAAAAACATTGTTCATGCTTACAAACTTTTTAAAGGACTCGGGAGGAAAAAAACACGTTAGGAATATTATGAGGCAGATCAAATAACGATATACTTTTTTTATCTATCTCGTATTCCTAACAACAACAGGAGATATTTCGGGCAGAGAAAAAGGCGAGAGTAGACTCTTGAATCTATTCTCGCGAAAGGGTAATCAAATTAATAAGAGATTCAACAAAGAAACTAAAGATGAGAATAAGAAAGAGAAACATCAACAGTTTTCTCACCTTAATATGAGAATAGTATGTATTGTTTTGAGCACCGACAACAAAAATGTGGTACACCTTTGAAAATTGTGAAAGAGGGACTAAATAATGGTTAAGCAGGAAGTGACCAAAAACCAGCTTAAATACTGAAAATAAACTTTCTGAATTTCACCTTCCTAAAACAAAGATCTACCCTCTTCTACCCAACTATATAAAAGTATGAAAATGTCATAAAAATTAAATAAAAACTATAATAATAAATTGAAGAAAAAATAAAAGGTGGCAAATTTTGGTACGTTGAGCACGTTGAAAACCTTTCAGTAACAGACAAGTGATCAACTCTTACTGGTAAAGGGCCAAAACAATGGATAGAATGTCCTATTTTTAATGTGTGTACTGAGTAGTTTAACATCATAAATAACGATGTTTTTTTTTTAAAGTGTGCTCGAGGGCTCATGTAAGAAAACAAATTTGCTATAAATTTTTTTTTCACCATTCATGGAATAAGCAATTAATAAGGATATACGGAGTAACAAAATATTATCTGCCAATTAATAGAGTTATGCAACAAATCAAATACTATATTTTATGATGAATCCGATGTCTTAACACGTGTCCTTAAGTACACATTAAAAAAATCGTAATAATAATTCTAAGTTGGTGACTTTTTCATTTTGTATATTTCTTTGACTCTTTTTGAATGGTGGATGTTATGCTTCAATACCAAACTGAGAAAGTTAATGAAGAAAGAAGCATGGAAAAAAAAATACAAACTTTTTTTGATGGAAAATTTTAGTATGCACATGATTGGTGTGATATTCACTCATTTTGGTTAAAAGAGTTATAAAAAAATGGGAGGTTTTTTTCGTGGTTTAATTATTTTGTACATATAAGATCATATTAACTCGAGTAAAAAATAATGATAATTAGGTGTTCGTAATATATCAAAGGAAACTATGATTAGGCCCTATTCTCACAATTCAAGTGTATTGTGTTAAATAATTTTAATTGTATGGATGACATATTTCTGCTACATCACAATTTTTTCAACTTATTTTTTTTTCTAAATGCATAGGAGGCCATAAAGGATAATGGCGCAACAAATTAAACTGAGACACTGTTAGGATGGTTGAGAAGGCACGTAAAGTACTCCAAATTGTTACTCAACGTGTAATGGTGTTTCTAATACATACGAAGTACATAGATTTATGTTCAAAATATATTTTTTCACATGTTGTCACACAGTTTAATATTATTAATAACTCTATATGAAAATTGGTTTGAAAATTAAAGAAATATGAATTCTTGGAAAATGAAAATTTATTTGGTTAAACTCACCTAGTATATATGATTTATGCAATGGTGACCACTAAAATTTTTATCATTATTATAACTGATTTTGATAGACACAATTGGGCAAACATCCATTTCTCAACCTTGACTATTTATGATTGTGAACAACCTTTGTTGACACTAATTGTCAAAGCTCAAAATAGAGTAAAGAATATTTCTTATGTGTAAAATTTGTCTTTATATCACATAATGTAAATACTCGAAATAAAGCGGTTAACATTTTAAAAGACGAAGAAGTATGTAATAACGGCGTATATGACATGATCATACACAGAGCACAGAGTAAAGTGAAAGCATGACCACGCACTTCATGCACTAATAATCATACATGAGATGCATGCGTCTAACATATTCTAGAGAAGCATAGCAAAACCATGTTTTATAATAACAAAAAATCACATATATTTCGTGCAATTCATTACAATTATTAGTTGTTAGATTGTGTGGACTTCATGTTTATTAGGGAGGATTCTACTTAATTATAATGACACATTACAAACTCAACACCAAATAAAAACACAACAAACAATCCAAAAAGTTACAAATTAAAGTACTTGAATTGCATAAACAAATTAAAAACTATTCAATTAATAACAGCAACAAATGAAATTAAGTGAACAGTGTGATTATGTTGGAGTATGAGGTTGGAAAGGTGCTTTAGAGTGTGATCTAAGCCATTTTATTGAAAAAATTAAAAATTATGTAAAAGTTACTGTTATGTTAAACAATCATATTTATAATAATCAGAATTAAGATGCAAAAAATAGGAAAATTAACGTGATAACTACCTTAAATATGCCAACAAATCAGCACCAAAATGATGAAGTTCAAGCGTGAAGACTGCTGAATTAAAAAAGTTTTTTTTTTTTTTTTGAGGAAGAAAGTTTTTGTTGTGAAAGAAAATATGAGAAAAGGATTTTAATTTAGAGGAAAAGTTATATAGTCATTTTTTTTTATATTATTTCATGGATTTTAGGGAAAAATTATAGTCAGTTTTTTTTTAATATAATTTATTTCATGGGAAGTTTTCAATTTTGGATATTTAAAGGCTTAAAGCTATTAAAGCTATTTCTTTAAGCTAATTGAATGAATGATTTCATTAATTTCAATAATTTTATTTTCCTTTTCTGTAAGATTATTGGTTATCTTTTCATAATTTATAACTGAATAATTTTTCAATTTCGATTCTAAATCCCAAGGATTCTTGTCTAATGATTTCATTTTAATAATTTTTATTTTCTTTTTCGGCAAGATAATGATTTTATCTTTATTCCTCTTATTTTTTAAAATTGTCTCAATTTCTTTTTAGGAAATTTCACAAGAATTATTTCACATTGGTTTTTTTTTCAATTTTATTAAAATATTTTTTTTCTCTTTTGACCACAAATAAAATACTCAGTTTTCTACCCTTGCTTTATTACAAGTAAAATATTCATCATTAAACCTACTTTAATCATTTTATTTCTGTTTTTTGATGCCACCTACACACCTCATCACTCTACCAATTTTTGTCTCAATTTTCAAAAAAATCAAAGTAAAACAATTTTTAAGAAACGTATGAATTATTATATTTTATATCTAAATAATTTTTCAACTCCTATTCTAAATCAACTTGGTTACAAAGTTAATAGAGAAAACAACAAATTAACTTCACCTACATATGTAATTTATCCCCTTAAGTTTATCCCTAGACCTACTACTCCGTATTACATAAGTATAGCCGCGTTATCTTAGATCAAATCGATCAAATGCAAAGTAGCTACATTGTGACCCACGAGTGAGGGTTCGACCGAGGGATAATTAACCCATAAGGCCATAACTTTGATTTCATTAACATATCAGCTAATCTTAAAATACTCCGTAGTTGTTTTTTTAGCAATTAGGGAGTACTAGCTATTACATACAATTTCAGTATCAGCTAATCCATTTCTGTTATCAATACTAACTATTTCAGTAAAGCTAAATTTAAAAAAGCACCATTTGTTGCCGATATACCAGCTTTCTGGCACATCCCACATTCRTATGCCATTTCTTTGCGTTACATTCACACATACACCAAATAGTTTGTTTCCTTCCGTTTTTGTTTTCGCCGTTCATGTAATTTCTTCAACCTGCCTGCATTCTGCACTATCATATGCAACAACCAAATAGCACACATCATTACACCTACCAGCCAGGTGGTGAGGTAGCTTCAACGCTATGTGTTATCAGCACAGATATAGCACCAAAATGAACAAAGAATCATACTTTCAAGCAGCTGCCGGTTACTTGTAGCGGTAGCATACTATCGCATGAATTGWATAACATTGGGTGAATTGATGAGGCATTCATCTCGTAACTTAATCTGTATGCAATAGACAAATTGGAAATATGCAATGAGATATACACCATAAGAAACCTTTGGCCAAAATTTCATTGGAACAAGACCTTTTTCGAAAAAGCTTTGCTAACTGTACATTAATTACTGTACTTCTCGCTATTTCATCTATCAAGGAAAATCAAAAATTCCTTAACAACAGAAGGGTTACGACCATGCCACACTTTCTGGTGTAAACCCACAACAACAACAACTACAAACAGATGTAATAAAAAACCAGCAGACAGTATGCACAGACATTTCATACACAAAAACTGTATTTATACAAGAATCTATGTGAAAACGTAATGCATCTCTTGCAGAGAGCTCGCTTCTGGGCAGCATTGATCACATGACTTGATTCTGCATTCCAATACATTGGTGATATATAAGCAGCATGACCAAGAGGTTCCTAGCTGCCTCTTCAACATGAACGCCTGTACGTTGAATCAATTATTACCCAGTTTATTCTTAGTCGTAGCACTGCCAACAACCCCATACAAGTACTCATGGGACTTTTAGAGGGCGTTGAAATTAGAGCAAGAATTAAAGTATGTATACGGATTTAAAATGTTATTGTACTATGTATTGTCTTAGCATGTAGCATTGGATAGTTACTACTGTAAGCGCCTAGTGTTTTCTTTTAGGGGAGTCCAATGTAGAGCTTTCCGGCGATGATGGCGTAGTGTTTGGCGGCTTCATCTTTCTAGCCAGTAGAACACTTATCTTTAGTAGTTTTCCATTTAAGGATACGTGTTTGTATTTTTTTAGCAACTGGTTGATTTCTTGAGGTTTAAACAGTCTAATGATTCAAATCTCGTGTATCCATGATTTGATTATAAGACAAAATTTCTTTCTGGACGTAGCGGTGGAGTCAGAGTGATGTAACGTTCGGGTACTTGCTATACTATGTTCGCTGATTGCGTTGACTTTGTAAAAGATATAATCCATATAATGGATGGTTCATCAGATTGCTTATGTTCACATCTAAAGTGTACTCTTGAAATCCTCGCTGAGCTTGAGTATTTAGAGTGTTTTGTGACGTGCAAAAGAATTAGAGGTCTAGATTTCCAAGAGCTCGGATTCGACTTGTGGTTGTGGTGGATTGTGCCATGTTGGCTTTTGGGATGGTAATGCTTTTGACAGATAGTTTGTGTGTCATTTATAAATTTTATAGTGCTTGTGTCAGAAATTCTATTCAAAATCGTTGTTGTAGGAAGGCTCTTTGACTTTACTAATTTCTTCAGGGCAGCCTATGTCGATGTTTGTTGGCCTCTTTTTGTGTTATTCTTGTTGACTATGATTTACTCCTGTGCGCCACGTCGCATTTCAAGGTCTTGCAAGGTGTAAGACGGCTGAGGGTATTAATACTTTAGGGTACGTGTTTGGTCAAAAAGCACAAGAAGAGAATATTTCCTTGCAGTTTATTATAGACATGTAAGTGTTTGTAGGGGGTCATGTAGGGCTAAAAGTGAAAGGAGTAGAGTGAGGGGTTATATATGGTAATTAATTTACATGTGGTGATTATGAATCAGGTGTGGACCGTCATTAACTATAAACAACACCAGTAAAAAAATAGCTAAATGAGTGGAAGATTTGCATTTCATAAATGTTTTATGTGAGTAATTAGCCTGGGAATTATGATTCTTGGGATTTCATTGAAACATTAGGTAGCATAATAGAATATAACCTGTCAAATGTTGATGCGATAATGATCATCGATTTTTGATAAGGGCTAACGCATTGGATACTACAAAGTACGGGCAAGCTGCTTGACATTGTTATATTTCTTCCTGTCCAATTTCTCGGGTGTCATTACAAACTACCCTCTGCTGAACTGGATTCCATATAATCTTTGAAGAGGGTTTAACTGAGTTTATGCTACGAGAGCTCACATTTGTGTGGTGCAGAGAGGACTCTGTTTAATATGACGGTGGAGTGTCTGTCGTGATAAAGATGATGGATCTGTGTTGGACGTGCCCCGAATGCTCGTTGAAATCACTGTTAGGGGAAGGCGAGCTCCGTTGACTTTGAAGGGGATCGTTTCGGGGAGGATGGCGTTATGCTTTTCTGCGCGTCCCAAAGTCTACAAATTAAAGCACACGTTCGATAAACTAATACAGTCGTAAGAAGGGAAGGGAAAAAATTATACTAAGTGTAAACATACTACAGCTGTATGTAACCTGGCATAGTATACAGTGATAATCATAGGATTTATGACAGTCGGGCATTTAGAACGGTTCGGAGCGGATGGGCCAATGATACCGTGTCGGCATAAATGTTGGAGGACGAGATAATCGGAGGCGGTGATGAGATGCATATGGTTGATGGCGGAAAATTCTGATTTGATCCATCGGCAGTTAGGTGTTTTCTTCGATACTGTTTGGGTTAAGATGTTCTGCATCCTATCTTGATTCTATAATTCTGTTTCTATATGTTTATATTTGTATTTTTCCCTTATCAATTAATGGCAAACTCACAAATAAGGATTATGGCTTATATATTAAAGGGGTCGGGGTAACTTTTGTTTTTTTTATATTGTATAGGTATTTTAGTTTTTTTTTTTTTTTTTGAAAATGTTTAAATGCCTGAATGTGGTTTTTTCCACTAAATGTCAGTAGCTTTTTAATAGTTAAATGTCACTAGATTTTATTGAATTTTTTTAGAAAAAACATTTATTTTAGTGATAAAAATAGTGAATATGAGTCATAGTTTTTTTCCTAATTTTTTTAAATTAAAATTATTAAATTTGAAAAATTCTCCATCCAAAGCCGTCCCGTCCGCGGGAATTTTTAGAATTGTCGTTTTCCATCCCGTCCCCGTATCAGTGCAACCTAGCTGAGAGCATCACAAGTAAGGTGCATGCATGTCCAAATGAGTGAAAAATGTAAAAACATCAAAGGAGCACCTGGCCATGATGAGAATGTTGCAATGTACAAGGTTCCTGCAGCATGTCCCATCTATTTTGGACAGGCAATGCTGCAAATAATGAATTTTGAGGTTTGCCCTTGTGCAAGCCTCTGTGCTCGGGACAGCCCTACCTGCAACCAAATTCAATCAAAAACTATTATAGCTTAATTTGGACCATTAATGCCCATGGTAAAAACATTTCAAGCAACACAGATTGCTATCATAGACAATTAAAACATCGTTCAAGATTAGCCAGAATTGCATGCAAGTCACAAAAGGTACCAATATTCAAGAAACAAATGGTTTAAAAGTTTAAAAAGACGAAGAATTTCAATGAAAGATTCCCGTTCTTCAATCATTTCCTTGTTTACATCTAGGTAGAAAAGGGGGCATCAAACTAAAGTAGACAGTGCATTCATAAATAAATTAATACTTTACCTGAAGTTTTCCCAAATGCCATGTCCCTGAAACGCTAACAACTTCCAACACCTTGTCATGCATTGACTGAGGATCAAAATTTCCAAAATTTTCATCCTCATTATGCCACAAGTCCACACCTCCCATGTAGCTTCCAATGTTTGCAACAAGAACACCTTCTGCGTCCTATAAACAGCAATATTAAATTGCTAAGTATATGGAGTGGCAATCCAAAGTCCAAAGTGCAAACCATGACATCTTCAATATATATTGGCCAAATAKTATAAAGAAAAATTGGAGGATACTCAACAACTTTTACAGTGARCAAATGGCCTCTGGAATTATTGAAATGACCTTGTCCAAAAACTGCTCTTAGCAAAGACTACCCATTAAACATAAAACAGCCTGAGCCAAAGACTTTGGAGTCCCAGTCCAAAGATATTTCAAAAGAATAGGTTAACAATCATAACATAAGAATTGCAAAAATGAAGGAAACACAATCAACCAGAGTAAGGCAAAAAACCAGAAYATCAAACATCTAACAAATTGATGAGCAGGAGCATGTTTATAACCTTCGGAAATAAATGCTTAAACTGCTCCAAACTCAAAAATGTGCTAAGTAGGACATATTGCCATAATAGTGCTATCAATCAACTTTACTAGCTTTTTCTAAGCACTGTAAAAAGTCCATCAAGTCACCACTCACCGGTTGAAATATTTGAAAAGGTTGAAATTGACATCAAATATAATAGATCGACTGATCAAGTTAAACACTTGATCTATCAAGCAAGGGGCATTAACATTGAAAAAAACTTCCTCTTTGTTTATTCTGTTGGCTACTTGGCTCTTCCTCATAATAGGAACTCATCACATTAGTTCCCCAACTAACACATATTCTTAAATTTGCATTTGATTCAGTACACCATGCGAAAAGACACGCCCAACCTAAAGAAGGAAGAAATAATGAAATAGAGTGACTTTAGACTACTTTCTCTTTAACTTATTCCACAAAAATTGGACTGAAMTACCAAAGTATAAAAGGAAATAGCASTCCTAGAATCTAAGAGCRGGGAAGAGGTGTGGGGCTCCTCAAAATTATTTGTGCGGAAAAATTRATGTGGCATTGTGGCCTTTTTGCACCTCTCAAATATCGTTTTGAAAGAGCCATGCCTTAATTGAAAAACCACTTACATCATATTGCCTTACACCTTAAGCTCTCCTGTATCAAACTGAATAATCATTTTTACTTTTTAACTTAACTGTGACAATTAACACTTCTTGGGGGCTATTAAAAAAGAAAAAAATGGTTTACATGATCAAAAATGGCTAATCGGATGAGATCAATAGTACATTTCTTAGGTTTCTTCTTAAAAAACGATAAATGGTCATGGGAAAAAAAACCCAATTCTAAGTCTAACTCCAAAGAGAATATGAGACGTTTATCAATATGACTCAATTTTCACAGAAGCACAAAAGTTACCCATTTGAAAATGGTGCCTCAAGTAAGAGAGAGTTTGGCAGGATGACACAATTCTTGAAATGGTCCATGTAGCCACGCACTATAAGGAGCACAAGGGAAGAGTCAACACATGCTGTTTGTGTGGTAAAGTATCACATCCTAATTCTTACGTATATTCTTTGTAGTAAGGGATATTTAGCATCACATGTAACTTATAAAGTATCCTCAATAGAGAGAGCAATGTGCAAATTTTTGTCTGGTAAAATTAGGCAGCAATGAAGCATGCAATACTAAGAACTCAGAATCAGTCATCCAGTGATGTTATAAAAATATCAGCTCTCAAGTCATCGGGAGAGTGTGTAAAAATAAACACAATGGGTTCATCATATTCACTGGAAAGATGAAACATTTTCTCCAATAGAATAAAATCTTAAAATTATCTTAGATTCCCTCCTAGAGGAGGGCTATTTCATATTCTCTAACTTAACAACACATTATATTCCGATCCAAACAAAGAACAATATTAACTATGTAACTATAACAATAAACTTGGGACCATTGCATACTGCTGATAAACTAAAAGTGATCCAAAACACAAAGGCTTCACATTATAAAAGCTCTTTAGATAAGATTCAATCATTAAACTCACCTCGGGCACTTCAATCTCAACACCATCTACTTCAACACGAACTTGCAGGAAAATCTTCAAATATTCTATCCATGATAATTTTGCTCCTTCTTATAGCATAGAGGACTTTGTTCCATAACTGCAGGATACAATTGAGAGCTATCAGCAGATAATTACTGATCATAATCTCAATATTAAAAATAATAATACAATAAGCGATGCCTTGGAGTGTTTAGATAAGCACTTAATATATTTTAATATTTCCCTAAATGATATTAATAATTCATGTTTAGCTTCATTTAATTTTTCGTTTTTATTTTCATTTTAGTTATCTTATCTAACACCGGGACGCTCGTTAGTTTTTGCCATAAATAAAAAAACATCGTATAATTATTAGCTTTGTAGCAACAAAAATACCAAGTTTGGGATACGGAACAATAGTTGAAAAAAAACAGTAAGTTGCTTTACCTGGCGTAGAACTTCTGGGGATTCTCTTCCCTCATATTTATGTATATCTAGAACTTTTGCATCACACCGACCCCTGTGCCAACAAATGCATTTAACAATTACATCAAATTACAGAACCACAACAGCAATAACATGCATAGGAAACATGGTCAAGATTTCAAAACAAGAAACAACAGGTAAAAGCATTTTAAAGTATATAAATCAAAAATTCGGCTGTGTAATTCACACATGGAGAAGTGTGAACAGCAGGGGGGAATGGACATAACATATTAAGGTATTGTCAGTTCTTGCCGCACAAAAAAAGCAATTACTCATTTCATGATAAAAAAACACGTGCAAGAGAGAAAGAATTTTATAGTTTAACACCATACAGCATATGCTTTCAGTGGACATAAACTACAGACTTGGATTTATCTTTCTTATATAAGGCCCTGCTAGAGTAGAGAAGAGATAATGTTGTCAGAAATAATAATTTAAGCAAAACATGGAAATGAATATGAGATTATAGAAGATATAGACCAAAATAAAATATAATCCGTTTTTCATAGCAAATGACGCACAGAAAGCCACAGCGAAGACAATTAACACTCAAAAAGTTGAGCTGGATATATTATATATTATATGAGATGCAGCTTAGACCAACTAGATATTGTTCATAAATTTGGGGACTGAAGTTGTTTCCCCTGTTGATTCAAAATTGCTATTTCCATCTGTCAAGAATGGTCACTGTAGATGCTCAATATCATGCAGTACACTGGATAGTCTCCTTGTTTCTCTATCGAACCTAGTCCACCACCCAAGAAAGGACTCTTGCAAGATCATTTCCAGTTCCAGCTGGAAGAATAGCCATGGAGGAGGAGAAACAAAATTCTGTTTATCTATAGCATCCAGAACCCAACCAAATTACATTCTCACATCAAATGTGGCACCTTTCTGAACATGTACAGGCCAACCTCAGGTCCTTGATTTGGGCCTAACTCAATAACCTGCATGCAGAAAAAGTGACCAGATTATTAAAGAACAAAACTCAAAACTGGGGGGGAAGATAAAATGAGAGGTCAGCAAATGCATACTTTTACTAAGTGCAAGCTATATAGTTTAAGAAACGTCTAAACTTAAAGAAAACAGAACATGGTCTAACCTGAACTGGATTGAGTAGCATATTTAAGCGCACCCTGAGTGAATCCCCTTGCTGAGCCCCACTCTTCTTGTTGAGAAACACCAAGAGAGGCCTTGCATCAGCAGGCAAATCAAGAATCACGTATTTTTGCTTCTGAACAATTTGGTCATCTTTCTGAGTCAAAGATGTACTTCTCATAAAATCAGGCTTCACATCTACATGTTTATCAGAATTTCCATTACAAGTGTGATCTACTGTGCTGCWACCACCATTACAACTGTCATCCACGGCATGAGATCCATTGACTGTTTGACTTATACCAGAAGAGCTATCAGTTGATGTATCACAAGCACCACTACCAATAACAGGATCAACTGAGGATCCATTTTTATATTTATGCTTTTTGCTTTGACTTCTAATACGCCCACGTACAGTGGACGCAATTTCATTGGCACCTTGAGTAATAGAGCTCAAAATGCCACCAGCAGATGATTGATTCAGTTCCCTGACATATAGTGGAGATAAAATCAACCTTCTCAAAGGGCCGAGGTCACAAATATCACCAGATTCATTAGACATGCTGGTGTGACAATCAACATGAACTAGCCTTTGACACCATAGACAACACCATATAGGAGATCCACTGAGAAATGATGCACTACATGGCTCTTCACAATAGCTACAGAAAGAAGTTTCATCAGTTTGATCTGTAATCTCTATCCACCGAACGGCCCATTGATGAACAACATGCTCGTATCCAAGCATTGAAGCACACTTGCAGTCCTTGTGTGCATTAGAGGAACAACCTAGGTGAGAAGCTGCTCCACAAACGCTGCATCGATTTATAAAACTGTCTGAAGCCACCATTGGTCCTAGAGATTGTGAAGGTGTAAAGGACTTCAAGCATACACAACAATTACAATTCTTTGCACGGGTTACTGATTCCAAAATCCAAGTATGTGCAGCTTCAGGAGCCTTGTTCCTTGACTTTGGATTTTTCTTGGACCTTGCTATAGCTTTCATCCAAGTCAAATTGATGTTTCTTCTCCATTGAAAAGCAGTAAATGCTATAGTCAAGATCCCAACAAGACCAGCGAGAAAGCAAGAAAGAATAAAAAACCGTGAATCAGCCACATCACCTGTATTCTTTCCAGCCAACCATTCATGAAAATCATCCATTCTTCAAGATATATAAATATACTTTTTGCAATGATTTCAAACTATCTTTCTACAAAGAGTGGAGAAGTTCAACCCCTGCTCTTCTATTCATCTAACACCTAAAATAGCTTACAACATCCCAACAAAAAGAAACTTCAGGATGACATCACATATACTGTCACCCCTCCGCCCACACCATGCTCATCACAAAGTAACGCTGACAATAACATCTCCTTCGCTCCATTAGACCTCCGAGATAAACAGATTAATAGACTTAATCTATGATAATAGTTTTGACTTCCCTGGAACTCTGTCAATCTGTTATAGCCCACCAAACCTACAGCAAATATCAAAGGATAGATAGTAAGGCCAAACGATGTAGAATGTTCAACTATTGTCTATGGTAGTAACACCCTATACTCTAAATCGTTAACAGGAAACACGAGCCATATAAGCAGTAGTAAGCGAACAGCTATGAGGGGAGAAAAAATTCCCCCAGGAAACACTGTGTCATTTCCTGCAAATCCCAGCAAAACAAACAAAACAAAAATCCCTAAAGCTGAACCAGAATGTTCTCAAAACATGATTCGGACTATAAAAAATCATCAAACGATCCGAAGCTGTGCTCAAAAGAATACCATCACACAGGAGAGACCATTGGACCAAAACATCCATCATATCATAATCACTAACTCACTAAACACCGTAAACTATGATTGCAAGACATAAACTGCTGAGACTGAAGTTCCACAGCAATTTGTGTCTCCAATATATCAACCTCAAACCTTAAGCCAACTCAAATATTCATCTATCACAGAAAAAACAATAACATCAACTTTACTATGCAATCAGAGTTATGGTTTGCTATAATCACATCATCATATCAAGAACCTAAAGCAACATTGTTGCTGTACAATCATGTCATCATAATTAAACCTCCAAAAAAAACTACAAATTCATCAAAATAATAGCAGAAAAAACACAAATCAATCCAATAAACTGACAAATGATTAAATTGAAGAAGAAGACTTACCAAAAAGGAAGGAGCAAAACCAAAACCCTAACGAAGAATGTGAAGATCACAAAACCTAAATTCGAAGCAAAGTTTTTCCGAATTGATCGATTAATTAATGCAAAGCACTATAAAAACACTAACCATGAAAAGAGGAAAACGTTAATAATAAATTCACAAAAATTAATTAACGAAAAAGAAAGTACGTTTTGCGAACTTTAATAATCCGTACTTATTATATTTTCGAATTTGGAAAAGAAACTTATTTTTAAATTTTTTTTTGGGTGGAAAATTTAATTTAATTTAGGGTGGAATTTTTTATTTTGTGATTAAAGAAAAGGGAAGAAGAGAATCTGAGGGATTTGTCGAGAAGATGTTTGCCGAACCTGGTTAGGTTCGGCTTATGGCGGGGTGAAAAGAGAGAATACGTGACGCAATTCTTGCTTAAAATCAGACACTAGCGTCAGGTACAAGTGGTGGAGTTGAGTGGTATTCTAGAGAATATGCAGCTCACATGGCTTACCTCACCGAGCCCCTGAGTGTTTATCGTTAACTGAGAAATGTCATTTTCAATTTATTTGTAAATTAAATTTGCCTCAATACAATAAATGTTCTCTGGTTGTGGTTATCTTAGATAAAATTATTAATTTTTGTAATATTGAAAAAAGATTTTTATATATTATCCACTTATTTTTAGTAGTCGGATGTGTCAACCTTATAAAACTGATTAATTTGCATTTAGATACTCATACAAATTGGATGATTCCACAATCTGTAAATGTAAATCTCTTATGCAGCTAGTTATGTCTAATCGGATAGTGAAGAACTGTCATTGAATCTGTGAGCCAACTACATTCATTATTAGAAGTAAGATGCCTGCGTGTTATTGTCCTGAGAATTATTTGTATCAGTATTAAATAATGTGATAGTCAATGTGGTCTAGTTTTTAATCGTATTTAACAGTAGTTTAATTAAAATCCAATTTTATAATTTTTACTCAATATAATTTAAAATATTTTTTGTAAATGTTGCATTGGCAAACGTGTAAAGTAGAAGGTGTGGCGAAAATTAGTAAAAAAGATGTAGATTGGCTCTAGTTGCAAAACAAACTAATAACTGTTCTATGTATATTTTATTTGTTGCTAACTTGCTTACATATTGTTTTATCACAATTTTCCGAGGGCAATGACTTTCAAATTATAACATCTATATTTGTCAATTGAAAAAATTATTAAAAATTTATTGGTGTATACTTCTCCGTTTTTTTTTTTAGGAGTTATTGTGTTGCCCACTTTGGGGGGTGTTTGGCTGGTTTGAGGCAAAATATTTGGCGTGTAGTGTTTAATTAGGGTGAGTATATTAGGTAATATATACAGTGAAAAGTTTATTGTGTGTGTTCGTCTCCTCCTACGATGATGACGACAGGAGTAGATGACGAAACAAATATTGTTTTTGACTCTCACAAGCTATATTTGAGTTGTAGAAAGTAAGTGAGCTATGGATAATATAATAATTATAGATCTTGTGCCATCACTCATTGTCGTTAGGATCACTGTGTAATATATAATAGTGCAAAGTGGGACAACTATTTTCCAAATTTTTTTAAAATAGAAACTGGGGTTCGAGCTAATTAAAAAACTGAGTGGGAAACTTAGAGATAGTTATATCTTTGGATCGATACATGACAATGACGAGTCACAAAGATAGTGCCCCAAGAACTACAAAAGTATAATAGGAGATTTAGGTGAACCTTACTGTCCCAGTTGTATGAAACTAAAACAAGTCATAAAATGTACAAGCTTGAAAATCAGTGTCATTTGTCAACATGCAATTCAACTATCAATTAAAATATTTAACGGAGATCGAAAAATTTTCTTCTCCTCAAAATGACAACTAACAAACATATTACCATACTTGATATCAGATGTGGATGGAAAATCGAATAATTCATCCTAGACATCTTTAATTTTATGTATGGACTGAATTAATATTTGATGGTGTTAGATAACATTATCGAGACTTTTTGCACCCAAGATGTATTAAAAAATATAGCGAAAATAATGTTCTCCTAATGATATACTCCGGTGACAATACCAATTCAGGATTATATTCGCTACGGAGTATATCAAATACATTAATATTATCTCATTCTTTTCTCAAATCTAAAATTGTAAGAATGAAACATAATATATCATAGCGAGAATGAGAGAATATTACATCTCAATGTCATGGACAAACTCAAAGGAATCATACTAATAATTTTCATGTACTTATCATCACTTTTTAATAATATAATAACTATAGTTATTATTATATCGTGCCAACGCGGACTGCACAGTTCCTATCTTGAGTGTCTAATGTGTGTGGTTTGAAACTTGTCGGCTCATGTTCATTTATAAAGGTGATCTTTATAACCTCGTGTGTATGTGCTCATCATCCATTATTACTTAAGTGCTTTTAATTGAGTGACCATAATAAAAAATTAGCCGAACAATTATATAAATAATTTCTTTTTAAATGTATATTATTTGTGTAACGTATAATTATGATTGAAATTCAATAATTTAAATTCTATCAATATATAATTCTGTTTCTAATTTCCAATTTGATGATATATTTATTTATTTAATTTTTCATTAATTATAGTCGGCAAAATTCAGGTGTCAATTTTCATTTTTTAGTTAAATAATTAAGTAATAGGTAGTTTAGGTCTTATTCAATTTCATATATATTTTTTAAAATCATTAAGGGTAAATAATGGTTTCTTTTATAGAGGAGACACCATCTTCCTCCCCTTCTTCCCTTATATAATAGAGATATACTGAATAGATTTATTTGAAATTAACTAAAAGTACCCTCGAATTCTTTAGATATTTATCTATATATGTTTTCGTCCACTAAAATTTATTTATTATTACTTACTCCTTGCGTAATCTACTCACTAATATTTACTGCCATATAAGCAAAATCATTCGTGCCACTATTATATAGGTACGTGAAGAGGAGATTCTAAATCTCATCAATGTATAAGAATGAATATAATCAAGTGAGTCTTTGTTAGAATCGTATGTTAACAACTCGTTTATTAAAATCCCTAATTATTTATATAAGAGGTTATATAACGCATAAATCCAAGATTTTGTGCATGTCAATTATATAGATATTTATAGGATTCTTTATAATATTGTTTGATCCACTTGAAAGCAAGTATGGTATTGAACCTATGAATTGTGTAAACTATAATATAGTGAGCGTAAAACTAAATTATAAGGAAACTAACAGGGAAGTATCTGACACTGAAGCTCTGTTCATGTATGAATACTCTTTAAATCATAATTTCAAGTTGCTTATTGGAAAAATTATTATTTTGGTTGGATATAGTTTATTTATATTATAATAATATTATTATATATTATATATATTATATTATAATATATATAATATATATATAATTTATATATATTTAGTTCATATGAGAACTACGCTTATTGTGAGGAACTATGGAACGGTGTTTAAATGCTTAGCCATTCAAATCAATCTAAACAAATCTCAACCATTTATTATTTAAAGGGATTTTTCCTCAGGTACCCCTGAGATTTTGCTTAATTCCTCAGGTACCCTCGAGTTTTTAGAAATGCCTCAGGTACCCTTCACCTCCGTGATATTAGCTGAAATACCCTTAATGAGACAAATTCCGTTAAAATCTCTAACACCGTTAGTCTATTATCCCTAATATAATTTTCTCCTCCATTAATCACCCATCTTCAACCTCCATACTCATCTACAACCTCCCATCTTCACTAATCTTCAATTCTGAATCATTTTAGACATGGGCCGATTTACCATAATCTGAAATTTTGAATCATTTTCATTTCACCCCTCTCTCTCTTCCCCCAAAAACAAATCCCTACTTTTTTTTTTTTTTTTTTTTAAATAAACCCACCGGCGATTGGCTGATTCATCATCCCCCTACCCTCACTCCTCCCCTCACTCCCTTCTTCATCTCCCACAATCTCATCAAATTCATCATTTCCATTTAATAAATTTTGAATTTTAATTTCATTCGATCTCACTCTTCTCACGGTATTATATTATAATATATTCCCCTCAATCCTAAACCCCCTCTTTTTTTCAATTTCAATTTGATTTCATTTGGGTAAGATCTGATTTCAATTTCTTAACAAGGTCAGTTTGATATGAATAAATTCTTCAAACCACAACCACAACAACAGCAGCAAGCGCCAACGCAAAACCCTAATAATACGGGCCACCGACGCCTTCCGCTTCATACCCGCCTCCCACCGTCGGCCCGTACTCTTACACGGACCAAACCCCACCTCCCTACTACCCCCACCACCTCGCCCCGTTTCCGCCTCAACAGCAGCACCTCCAGCAGAACCATGATTCTACTTCTTCTGAGGAGTTAGAAGCCGAAAATGGCGATACCCATGTTGCTACTTCTTCCCAAGGATTGGAAATGAATCCTGAATTTAATGGAAATGATGGTGATGATAATGATATATTTAGTTTAAATGATAAGGAATTAGAAGGGGTTAATGAACAAGTTTCTGGTATTGATGTTGAGAAATTTGAACGTGTGTTGTCTTTGCTTCAAGAAAGTGCAGATGGGTCATTAGAATCTAGTTTTGATAGTTTGGATTTGAGTTTGAATGAGGAGTTTGTTTTGAGACT
>SNQN01003337.1:0-62353 GCA_008642245.1 Bassia scoparia | reverse complement strand
TTTATAGGGCAAATATGATGGGTTATGATCACATGTTTACTATTGATTTATACTAAAATAATAATTATTCATCTTAGTAAAAGACATAAATAGTTTACAACAATAATTGGTGATTTGTCAACATAATTTTTAATATTCTAGCTACTAAATGACGTATATGTTATTCTATATTAATAGTCTTACGATCCGATTCTACCACTCATATCGATCCAAGTAGGATCTCAATCCTGATAACTTTGATTAAAAGGACTTTTGTTTATTCAGCTCGTTTTGTGTGTAACCAGCCACACCTATTTATTGGTGTGGCTGGCAAACAAGACATAACGGACTCGTTATGTCCGTACAGTCCGTACGGTCCGTACAAATTACTAACCTAAACGCTAACTACTATAAAAGCAACATTAATTCCTAAAAACTAACACTATATCCCAAAAAAAAATCCAGGAGCCGCCATAATTTTCTCAAGCTTTCTCCTTTTTGCTTCTACTCAACCTTTCTCCCTCCTTCTTCTACTCTATTTTCCCTCCTCTGCTTTTCCTCAAGCTTCCTCCATTCTGCTTTTCTTCAAGCTTCCTCCATTCTGCTTTTTTTAAGTTAAATTCTGTAAAAAAAAAATAAATCACCAAATGAAACAGCAAATTCTTCAAATATTCATTGCAGCATTGAAGATTCGTACAGCATTTGAAACTCACAACTTATCGAGATGATGACATATATGTGCAAGCAAAGAAGTTGATGAAAATAATGATGAAGCCATAATAAACGAGTTCTTAACACAGGTAACTATTTTTCAGAAATATATGAACTACTTTCATGAATATGAACTGCTTTTTCACAAATATGTGAACAACTTTCACAAATATATGAACTACTTTTATAAAAATATATTAAATACTTATGTAAAACATCAATATTACTTTTCTAGATAATATGAACTATTTTAAAAATCATATATATGAACTCTTGTTCTTAGATAACTCAACTACTGCTCTTATCTACTTTATGAATTATATGAACTACTTTTATCAATTATATGAAATACTAAGATCTACTCTTCTACATAACATGAACTACTTTTCTGAATCCTATAATACTTTAAAAAATATCAAACTATTATTCTTAAAATGTACGAGCTACTTTTAATAAATATATGAACTACTTTTCAGAAATATATGAACTATTTCAGAAATTATGAATACTTTTCAAACATATATGAACTACTTTTATGAAAATATATTAAATACTTATGTAAAAACATAATATTACTTTTCTAGATATATGAACTACTTTTAAAATCATATGAACTTTTGTTCTTATATAACTCATCTACTGCTCTTAACTAGTTTTATGAATTATATGAACTACTAAGATCTACTTTTCTACATAAAATGAACTACTTTCTGAATCATATGAAATACTTTAAAAATATCAAAACAATTATTCTTAAAATGTACGAGCTACTTTTCAGGAATATATGAACTACTTTTCAGATATATGAACTACTTTTCAGAAATATAATGAACTACTTTTAAGAAATATATGAAATCTTTTCAGAAATATATGAACTACTTATAGATATCATATTACTTTTCTAGATAATATGAACTACTTTTTGATAATATGAACTACTTATAAATATCAATATTGCAGAGTATAACATATGAACTAGAAATATGAATTACTTTTAAATCATAATAAACTACTTTTTAAATATGAATTACTTAATTTTATAGATAACTCTATGCACAAACAGATGTACAACAATATAAACTACAAAATCTAAAAATGAAATCAAACCAACACATATTTAGCATAAGAAGTAAACATACCTTCAAATCTTCGAAAAAAAAGCATTTGCAATTATGAATCATCAAAACATGCACAGTTGAATCTTTACACATTCACAGCTTAATCTTCAAACATGCAGAACTTTACTTCACACATTCACAGCTATCTTCAACATCCAGAACTTTACAAGTTCAAAGTGCTTTGCAAAGTATAAGATTTAAAAGATATGTTCATTTTATTGAATATCTTCATTGAAAGAAACAGTAGAAATCAAAAACACAAAATGAAAAATATGTTCATTTTATTGAAAAACTTTGAAAAAAACCAACACACGTCATATACCCTAATGGCAGTAGAAGCAGGAGGCACTGATGCAGTTGGACAACACAATTAGATCATTACAATTACATTTCAAGACAAATGCAAGAAATCGAAGGCGGCGATGCCCAGAATGTTATTGATTTAATGTATCAAAGACAAGCAGAGGGATCCCAGATACTTCTTCGGATTAAAATAGGGGAGAAGACAAGGGGAAACAAGCTTACTGCCATTTTTATGGAGGGACTATGAGATGAACGATGACTATACACTTTATGTGATGGTGGCGATTTTTGATACAACCTTCAGAACAAACAAGTACAATTTAATCTGTGCACCAATTGTTGGAATCAATAATCACTGGCAAACAGTGATATTTTGATGTGCATTATTGCTGACGAACACGTAAGACACGTTTCAATGGGTCTTGAACATTCAAAAGTCGAATGGGAAGGAAAAGAACCGGTCACAATATTTCACAGATCAAGATTTAAGCAATGTTCAAATGCAATAGCAAAGGTAATAAAATTATAACAACTAATTTTTGAATAAATTTTTGAATTATAAGTAACGTTAGTTGAACTACTGTTATGAAATTATATGAAATAGTTTTCTTGGATATATGAATCTACTTTTCTTAGTTATAATGAACTACTTTTTCTTCGTTATATGAACTACTTTTCTTATTATATGAACTACTTTCTTAGTTATATGAACTACTTTTCTTAATTATTTGAACTACTTTTTTAGTTATATGAACTATTTTCTTAATATATGAACTACCTTTTCTTGGATATATGAACTAACTTTTCTTAGTTATATGAACTACTTTTCAGTTATATGAACTACTTTTCTTAGTTATATGAAACTACTTTTCTTAATTTATATGACTACTTTTTTTAGTTATATGAACTACTTTTCTTAATTATATGAACTACTTTTCTTAGTATATGAACTACTTTTTTAGTTATATGAACTACTTTTTCTATATTATAAGAACTACTTTCTTAATAATATAAACTACTTTTTTGTTAATATTATGAACACTACTTTTTCGACCTATATGAATACCATGCTTGAATTATATTTTGATTATTTAAAATGATACAATTTAAAAATTATATGAAATACTGTTCTTAATTATAGCATTACTATACTGAATTATAAGAATACTTTTTCCTGAATTAGAATTGATGTTATTCTTTTATTAGATGAATACTGTTTTGAATCTGATGTACTTACTTTTCTTAATATAATGCATTACTTTTGTGAATCAATCAACTACTATTCTGAATTATAAACATATGAGCTTACTTTTTTCAGGTGTTTGGAATACAAGACACCAGACTTTGCATATGGCCACATCATAAAAAAATGCAATTTTTAGATTTGTGCACTAAAAAAAGATCCAGAATTCAAGAAAAGGTTCAGCTCATGCCTAAGAGGATGTATCACAAGAGAAAATTTTGAATGGAATGGGAAAGCAATGAATCAGAATTGGACTTGAAAAAAGTAAGTGGTTCAACAGATTGTACAATCTGAAAAGAGAAGTGGTATACAAAGATTTTTCCTCAGCATGGAATACTATCCTCAAAGAAGTAAAGTACATAACATGTCATTGGATTTAAGGCAGGAAGTCTACAAGCTTAACTGATTTTTTCAAAATTTTGATGAGACAATTAGGAGATGGAGAAAGATGAAACAGATCAAGACTTCAAATGTCTAACTACACCACAAATCAAGTACTCTAACATAGGCTTAATGAAACATGCAACCAAGTGTACACTATACAATATACAGAGAAATTGGAGGCAAGAGTATCACATGCAATTGGCGTGCCATTTTTGCAAATAATCGACCAAGTTAAACTGCTCATATGTATCTGTTTGGCTGGAAGGCAGGGAGGAGACAAAACAAACAGTCAGCTTTGATTGCAACACAAATCAAATTGATTTGCATTGCAAGAATTTTGAAGAATAGGATGGCTGTGTTATCAAGCCTAAGAGTTCTTATGCAACACTCTGTCACAAAACATACAACCATATATCAAGAAAAGATGGACTAAGCTTGCAAAAGAAGAAATATGGAACCAGAGAAAAGACCAGAATGTTCAAGAAAAATACACTCCTGAGAACAACAATGGCAAGTAAGCATACAACTGAACTCAAAAGCCAACATCTCAAAGAAACAAGAACAATCATTGAGCAAAAACTACAAAGATATTGCTACACAAGTTGCAACAAATCATTGACAAGAAACAAGCTGACACCAAAAAGCAAAGGAAACACAAGGAAACCAAGAACAACACAACACTTGAAATACCAGTTGTACAGGATCCACAAAGCAAACACAAAGGGAAGAAAAAAGAATTAAAGGATTCTCGACAAAGGAAAACACCAAACAAAAAGAAGACAAAAGCTATGAATGCTCAAGCTGATGGAGTAGAATATGGATCCTTTACCCCCAATCATCAAGCTATCTTAATCTATATATCTCAATTATCAATTTATATGCTACTATATAAAGTACTTTTGTTAATTACATAAACTACTTTTCTTAACTATATGATATGATGTTTCTGCATTAATTTTCATTATTATCTTACCCCAAGCAAATTTAAGTACATTTTCTGAATTATAAGTAAGTTAGATGAACTACTGTGATGAATTATATGAAATACTTTCTAAGTTATAGAACTACTTTTCTTAGTTAGATGAACTACTTTTCTTAGTTAGATGAACTACTTTTCTTAGTTAGATGAACTACTTTTCTTAGTTATATGAACTAGTTTTCTTAGTTAGATGAACTACTTTTCTTGAGTTATATGACTACTTCTCTTAGTTATATGAACTACTTTTCTTAGATATATGAACTACTTTTCTTAGTTATATGAACTACTTTTCTTAGTTATATGAACTATTTTTCTTAGTTATATTAACTACTTTTCTTTGTTATCTAAACTACTTTCCTAGTTATATCAACTACTTCAGAAATACACTTATCATTATTAATATAAATTTCTGAATACAAAGAACTACTCTTTTAGATATATAACATATTTATTTGAATCATATAAACTCTTTTATAAAAATATCAATACTATTATTCTTAATATATGAACAATCTTTAGAAATTATGAACTACTTTTAAGATTTATAGGAACTACTTTTCATATAAAAAGTAGTTCATATATTAATAAAAGTAGTTTATATTATTAAGAAAAGTAGTTCTTATATTAAGAAAACTAGTTCATATAACTAAGAAAAGTAGTTCATCTAACTAAGAAAAGTAGTTCATATAATTAAATTTCTCCCTCCAACTTTTACATTTTAAAAAGTTCAACATTCACACCTACCTCTCTTTATATACCATTCTTTACATTTTAAAAGTTCAACATTTACAAAAACTTCCTACAAACTTCATCCTTCTGCACGCAGCAAACACCAAAAAAAAACTTCAGTAGCAAAATCATCATCTCCTTCGAAGCAAATGGACGATGACGGTTCTACTCCATAGATTCAGCTACTGTTGGAAGAGGGCATGGTAGCTTCGTCTACATATCAAACACATGACAGTCAGTTTGAAATTCCAAATGGCAAGGATTTATACAGAAGGCCAAAAAGAGAGCATAATGTTGTCACTTATGAATGGAAGTAGGAGGTAATCTCCCATATGTGCTCAAAGCAAGGTGCTGAGACAACAGCGGGGTTCATAAAACAATAGTCTGTAGACTATGGGCTGCTGCTAGGCATGCAATTGTAAATGGGGGGTTGCCTGATGTCAGAAACAAGAAACACGAAGGTCTAGAAGACCACCAAAGTATGAAAACTGAGGATTGGCTTGCTCAGTATGAAAACAGTAATTGAGAGCAACAAAATCACCAACAACGACAAGCAAAATAGCCAAAAATCAACAAAAATCACCAAGTATGAGTTCAGAAAGCAAACAAGGGTCAGTGGAATTCCGGACGAAGCACCACCAGTTCAGGAGGAGCTACTCCACATATCCGTCATTCGTTTGTGTTCCTCCTTTGCCTTCATCATCAGAGATCAAAGTCCTCTGTCTCAACCTCATCAAGGTCAAAAGAAAGAACTACAACCCTCATCCCTTGCACCAAGGGTCTCTCCCAAATTTGGCAAGGAGGAATCAGTATCCTCTTCTAGGAGGACTTGACCTCTTGTTTGACCGACGTCATGGGAAGGGGCTCTTCAATGACAAGCCTCCTCTGCCTGGAACACCATATGTTACATCTTCAAACAATATCTAGAAATTATTAAACGCCTTCACAAATTATAAACGAATAAGCCAATTCTTTATGGAACAGGCACTACAATCCCTATAAAGACATGACAAGATCAATTATCCAAATCAACTCTATCTAGCTCTCTCGTTAGAACACAATCTCATACATATCCAGTTCTCTGTCATTTCTGCAAAGTCTGGATGCATATTTGTGATGATCCATCTCATTCTTGAGTTTCTCTTTGGTCCTTCTTTTCCAAGAACATTCTTCAAAATCGGCGCGTGGCTCCTTGCTATAAGGTGATGAAGAGGGAGTAAGAGAATTTCTTCATCAATGAGAGCTCTCATGTGTCATTTGCACAATATATTTGCTATGGCATAACGTCTCAGTATGCAATTGGTAGACCAGGACACTAGACAGAAGAATACACACAGCAATCATATTACGGTCGATCCCCTCAATATCTCACTCTTTCAGTTAACGTATTGACCTGACCTTACAACATACATAGCTCCTACACCCGTTCGATCACTATACTATCCCTCGGCCCACTTTCCTCGTTTAATAGGTGGGACCATCTGAGACATCATCGCTAACATATCTTTAACTCGCGCCAGAAAGGGTTGCATTTAGGCCGCTCACAATTCACAACACAAGACCTCGTATTCTGGCTTAATCGCACTATCATACAGCGTAGAGACAGTGCTTAGAATCTACATGCCTAACGTTAAAACCACCATGTAGGTTGTCGTCAAAAGGAAAGGTGTTTTCAATCCTCGAACCATCGCTCGAGCTCAAGCCACTAACATGCAATCGTCAACGTATAAACAAAGGTAGGAAGGCACTTCTAGTTTTCTCTATTACTCATTCAACAAACTAATAATTCCGGTATTTTTGCTCGAATTATGTCCTGTTGACACCGAGTGTTCATGTAAAGTCATTACACACTACCACAAATCTGTCTGACAACCTGAGAGTCTTGCATACTCTAGGTTAGAGCCATGAGTTTGCTTGGTGAGTCCACATAGTCACAACCCAAAACTTGTTGCAAGAAATTAGGGATGCAGGTCCGCAAGGATCAGATAGGGCCTAGATCGAGTTTATTAGTTCAGAAGGAACTTCGAATGCGAAGAAACAAGAGGATTATGCAGCACAAGTATAAGACAACCGAAAAGGCAGCCACAAGATCATTGGAGAGGAATAAGTTCACATTGATGTAGAGAGAGATATACAAGTACTACTAAAGTGCTGAAGGGAGAATGACTAGACGAGGGGTAATTGAGGATTAGAACAAAAAGCGAGTCGATAGCCTGTTTAAGATGGCATATTTTTGGGCACTTAGTGAGAAGATTTTTAAAGTCTAGGGGTATAAACCCAAAAGCAGAACCTTATGTCAATGTTATCACTATGCAATGCTCGGCAACTCAACAGAAGTTTCGGATGTACTGTGTATGTACGAAGCATATGCACGGCGGTCAGCTTAACTGGACTTAGGTGGTATCTATCAAAATATTAGGAGCTCCTTACTCTACAGATACAAGATACTGATAAGGGTCCCCGAGGGCCATGAGCACAATGGTTAGAGTTGATTTTAGGACATCAACGGTACATATTTCTCCGGGTAGAGTAACGATAATAAGAAGATGAGCAATTAACAGATGAACATGGATGAGCCGGCAGTAAGCTATTCTCCATCTCATGAATTCATACTAGCACCAGCATTGTCATCTTTGAGATTATATATGCCATATGCATTCTACATTGGGGAATCATTCGTTCATAGGATCCGAAGGCAAATATGCATAGAACTACTAGCTAAATGTCCAATTAGTTAATGCATAGACTAAGCATTTGTTCATAATGCTTAAACTGTGTATTGATATGAACTACTTTTCTTAGTTATAATCTCTGAATATGAATATGTTCTTCTTAATATAAATATATAAGCTATTAAGTAATGAGGCATATAATGTACCAATCGACTACTGCTAACTTTAAGGCAGTAAAAAAAGTAGAATCTTCAACTGATCACGAATCAAAAAAAATCATACCTTTGATATTGAAGAATAAACATATATTTAATGAAGAAAAGTAGTTTAATTTTTCTCTTGAGAAAGAATAGGTGACATTTTCTAAGTATTGGACAAGATAGTTATAAGATTGCATTACTTGTCTCGCAAAGATTTAGCGAATGCAGGATTTATCATTATGAAAAAGTTAAACCAAATGTTGCTATGCTTGAATTCAGCAGAAACTCTATGAACTTCTCACAAGAGTAGTCCGCTTATTTGATCATTTAATCTACCGGTGTTAGAAGTACTAATGACAATTCGTATTGTATCTATCTATAAGCTAATAGCATCATAATACGAGCACATAACTGGAAGTCCGTCGTTAAGACTGAAGTATAATAGTTGTCCAATGGCATGATGTAACAGAGAGTAATGTCAAGGACACGGTTAGAATGTCTAATGGCTGCAGTAATTAGAACAAATCAACAATTACTTGGACTATTCACTTATTAATCTACGATACTTAATTGGCACTTGAGTTTAGTGTGTACGATATCTAGCTTAGTTCGATCAATACATTAGTATCTTTCCCTATTACCCTTTTTCTCCAACTCCTCTTCGATTGGTTTCTCTTCTTCAGCCATCTTATGCTTTTACTCTTGTCATACTCAATAACCTTCTCACAACAGATTTCTTTTCCGCATTGAACTCCTTTAAATGCTTCAATGAATTTGTCCTGAACAGTGTTGAATTAGATAGAAGGACTAAAGGCTCCTGAATTTCTGCTCGGAGAACTTTACGATCACAGCCGAAAAAACACAAAGGAACAAGATATCATAGTTACTCTGTAAAAGTATTCTGATACTTTAGGAAACAAGAAATAAAAAACACTCTCAGAATAAATTTAAATACAAAAAAAATGAACTAAAAAACAGAAACAATTACCGAATAATTAGTTGAGGAGCTCCAAAATTCTTCCATAATAGGCACAGGCAATATATAGATAAGAATATCCGCAATCATTATTTATCTTGCACACTTTGCAAGGAACTCAAGTTGCCTAATATTTGGAATTTAGCAACTTCGCACAAACATCAGATCTACATGACCTCTACTCCTTAGAAAGTTTCCGACATAACTTTTTCTAAAAAACAAGATAAAACATAATTAAGTTATACTGCATAAATTAAATGTTTATATAACAACATTACATGATACACAACTAAATGAAATGTTTACAGTATAAAGCTATGTTAAAATAAAAAACCAAACCCAATAGTTCACAAAGAGTATAAAAATCAATAGAATCAGCACGTAAACAACGAAATATTTTCTTCTTTCTTAGTGGAAGAATGTTGATAACACGATTATCCAAGTAATCGATTGTAACATTTTAAAGTTCAAGCATGTAGCGTAAGCAAGTGATTCTGCGCACAAAGGAAAAATACCTAACAACCAAAATACAAAACCAAGCATCATAAGTAATAATAATTTATTATATTAAAAAATTATCATCATATCAAGAAAAGACTGCAAATTTAGGTGACTGTCATTATAATCAATATAAACAACTACACTTTATACATATAAGTTAACTTCGTTGAATATGGTTATGATTATATAAGTATTTTTCTGGATATAGACTACTTTTCTAATTATATGAACTACTTTTCTAGTTATAGATACTTTCTTAATTATTGAACTATTACTTTTTTTTTAGGTTATATACACTTTTTCTTCTTAATTTATATGAACTACTTTTTCTTGATATATGAACTACTTTTTTCTGTTTTCTTCGTTAACGACTCTTTCCTCCTTTTTCTCCCAGTTATATGAACTCTACTTTTTCTTAGTTATTGAACTGAACTTACACTTTTTTTAATATATAATGAACTAGACTAGATCTTTTTTTTAGCTTATATTGAACTCACTTTTCTTAATTATAATGGAACTACTTTTCTAAAATGATATTAACTTTTTCTCCTAAAATATATGAACCACTTTAAAACTGAACTATATCAACTTACCTACGCACTTATAAACCTTATACTTTATAAATCCTTTACATTTATACAAGATAAAATAAAGGTATAAATAATAATAACTACTATATCATGAATAATAAAATTAAGATTATTATGTGTTTTGACTGTTAATATTTCTGAAAATATTACAATAAACTTTAAGAAATAATATCAAATACTTTGTAAATTATAATGAACTACTTTTTAAACAAAATGACTACTTTTATTAAAATATCAAAACTACTCGTTAAAGTCTATGAACTGCTTTTTCTTGAAACAGAAATTTAAAGGCTCTGTTAGACAAAGCATATAAAATTTTTTTAAATAAAACTTCTATTCAGAATCAACAAAATTGCAAATTGGGATGCTGGTGTGTAACCAATCTGCCAAACATCAAGCAACTGCTTTCACTCTCCATCAAACTGATTCCCTTCTTTTTAAACCTTTAAATTATGTCCTCAAGAGGTGTCTAGCAAAAGATTAAAATATATTTAATATAGAAATGTAAATATAACTTTTTTAAATAAAAAAACAAAGAAAAAAAACTTACAGTAAAGTGGGTTGCCAAAAAAAATCCCCTCCCTTAAATATGGGTTGCATGAAAGCTTTGTATGTACAATAATACAAGTAATAAAATCCTCATACTCCATTTCTACTACTTCTCTTATAATCTAGTATACTTGCTCTAGTGTTGCTACTAATCATACAAGTAAATTCTCCCAATTTCTTAACAAATTATTAATTTTTCTCACATAAGAATAGAAACTAAGTGTAATTTCAAGTTTACTAATAGCTATAATTCGAAATATGGTTACTCATATGGTTAATATGAGAATTTTGTAGTTCATAACTTAGTTTTATTAGAAATTCATAAATTTATAAAATGATAATAGTACTTCTGGATCGGATCGTTCAATCGTAGAATCYCATTTTGATCCAACCAGTCAAAATTTATATCTTCATAGGATCGTATGATCCTACTACAAAATTAAGATTCTACTATAGAATTGGATCGAAAACTCAATTTTGGATCGTAAAATCGTAGAATCGTTGGATAGAATCGAGATTTTGATAACTATTCTTTTAATAAATATTTAACTAAAATAATTAGGTTTTCTTGCATAAGGACAAAAAATAAGAATAATTTCAAGTTTATAAGTAGTTAAAACTCGAAATATATTCTTCAGTGAAAGTCCTAATGATTATGATTATACTCCCTTCGTAACACTTTAACTTCAACATTATTTTTAAATATGAGTGTAACAAAATAACTTCAACAATATCCAAACATTCTATATTTGGTATAAATTTATGCATGAAATTATCTACGCATGTGATTTCTATCTCTTACTTTATCTCCAAATTTACTTACCATATGACGTCTCTCTCATACTTTATCTTCAAATTATTTACCCATGTGAATTTTCTCTCCTACCTTATCTTAACAACTCTCCAATTATTACTTAACATATTCTCTCTAGAAGTCCGTGTTAACGCAAATGTTGAAGTTAAACTGTTACGGAGGGAGTAATTATGATCAATTTGAAATTATTGATAAAACTATGGAAAAAGACTTCAAATGTATAAATTTATAATAACACTTATGAATTGAGCTGTTGAATCGTAGGATCYTATTAAGATTCTACTAAATTTAATTTAAATCAAAGTAGGTTTTGTGATCCTACAAAATTAGACCCTATCCTATAATCGAAACGAAAACTTAATTTTAAATCGTAAAATCGTAAAATGTTGAATCGTATCGGAATTTTAATAACCACGATAATGAAATGGATTCTCAAAGTCGAAAGAATTAAAAGAATGGTTCAATATTTTCTATGATTGGGCCCTCTACGATCTGACACTCCTTTCATTTGATGGACCCAAAAAATACCCATTTTTCTAGTAGTACTTTGTTAGATATTCATACGTAAAGTTGATATTAAATGCTTGAATGTTCGTTAGTTACATTACACGTAAATATTTTCTTAGGAAAGTGTCGAATTTTTCACCTAGTTAACTTCGACTTTTTGGTTGATTTTATTGACGGTTGCTAAAATTTTAACGAGAAGGGAAAAAGTTTAAGGCTTGGGTTCAATTTGGTTTCAGGAATCATTTTTCACTTCAAGTTTCACGGGTAATGATAAATCCAACACGTTGTTGGGCTGTGTTGGGATAAATTCTTTACTTTTTAGTCCTTTTTAATGTTTTTTATTTGCAACTTAMTCCTAGTAATTGTTTATGGTTTTAACTAAACACGATTATTTTAATAAAATACTATAATGATATTATTAATGCAAGAAAGTAATAAATAAATATTAGAGATACTAATAACATTAATTAAGGCTCTTAATTATAATTAAGAAAGTAATTAAACACTTAATGATTTTTTACGGTACTAGTTATCACTGTTCTACTACTTATATCATGAATAACATACTTTCTGTGCTTATCAGCCCATCATGCTTCGCAACAATAACACAGATAGACAYTTTTGATCGATACCTGAACTTAGTCGGCACTGGAACTTCCAACGTTCTTCTAGCTTCCGGCTTTACAAAAGGTGGCTAACCTCAACTCGTCTTCCTTAGATCAGACACAACACAGATCTAATTCGTTTCTTATCTTAGACCGTAGTCACTTTCGATGTTTTGTTTGTYGAGGATGGATTGTTAAACAACAAAATATATTGCTTAAGATATAAMGTTCGAAAGGATAACATTCCCTTTTGAAGGAAAGACTTTTATTAAATGTGAAAAGATTACAACACTCAAACACTCAAAACAAACTCTAGAGTTGTTTGCTCTTTAGAGAGATGGAAATCCTATCTTTCTCTTGAGTCAAAATTTTCTCTAGATGACTTCTTGAGTTTCTTACTCTAGTATTTTCCTCAAGTCTGCCTCTCTAAATCTGACAATGACCCCTATTTATAGAGAACTCTAAGCATCATTCGATGCTCTTTCTGAATGGCATCTAATGGTGCTCTACACTAATTGACCCACTAACAAAAGCAAACAATACACACCACACTTCTATCTTACAAAGCTAAAAAAGAAAAGTACAATAATGCAAAGCTAGAATAATTTCACATGCTTCCGTCCATCATGAGATTCTGCATTCCTTTATCTCCAACATTGGATTCCCAATTTTCGTAGAGGTGGTTATCATCAATCTCATGTTCTTGAAAAATGTTTTCAAAATATCTGATAGTGTATGATTCATCCCATGTTAGAAAAGTCTCTAGCAAATAATCTTTTCTTTCAGTGGACAAGAACTTTCCAGCTTCAACATCTTCCAAGTAGCTATGAACTAATTCACCATGGACTATGCCTTCTTGATAATAAGCATGCATCTCTTTTGGGGGGATAACAGTGGTGTTTCCTATTCGGAATATCAATGGCAGATTTTCTCCTTTTTGTAGCTCCAAAGTCTGATTAATGTATTGAGCAATGTAGAAGAACCCAATTGCTCTTGCTTGAACTGGATTAACTATATATCCGTCTTTATTTGTCTTCTGCATATCGGATCAACTAAGTTTTTACACTCAAAACCCTAAATTATTAAATAATGTGGAGGACTAATATTTTCTTTAGTAACCTCTATGTTGGCACATTGAACTTCAAGTGAAAGATAACCAATCCTTTGTCGATATTTATCAACTCTATTAAACACATATTTCTGAAAATTAGTGCAATGCTTTTCATAGAAATAACATCCTGGAAAAGGGACGCAATAGAATCCATGAATCATGCCATATTTCCAAGCCTTCATTTGTTCGTCTGTATATCCAGTTACCATTCTTCCATTATTCARTATTGGATTTGGATTTATCACCATTGTTGTAATTCCAGTGTATTTTGGAAACTTCATGTCCTGACCCCATAGATCAAATATCTCATAAAATTTATAGCTCCTTGAAGCGACTTCATAGTACCAAGCTGTGAAGTCATGGACTCTTATTCTTTTTAATATTATTTCTTGTAAATTAGGAATTAGTCCAAGTAGGTTATTGCAGAACTATATTATTGAGAATTTTTTAATAACCTGATGGCAAGCTCTTATTAAAAAGTTTCTAGATCTTGACTTTGATGCTGGTATAAGGAACGACATCAAAGCTTGTGTGGTGGGAGAAACCCTCACCATTTCTTCATATATTTCATTAATAAACTGTTGATGTTCTGCTACCATTGGTGCAGAAGTTTTGACTAATTTTTTCTTGTTCTTTTTGCCAATAGAATTCTTTGGCTTTAGGCTTGATGTCGATAATTCCATTAGCAAGCTCTTTGGTTAGGCTGTCTGCTAATGAATTCTTTGAGCCCTATATATGTTCAACATTAAAAGAGAATTGATTAAGCCATAATTGTCAACGCAGGAGTCTCCCTTGTGCTTGCATATTAGATAGGTTCTTTTTAACAAAACCTAAAATTCCTTTGCAATCCGTCCTTACTAAGAAATGTTTAGGAGCCAAAAAGATTAAAAAATTTTCAATTCCTCTTATGACTGCTAAGATTTCCTTTTGCATTGTAGGATAGTTACATTCGGCTTTGTTGAAACTTCCACTGCTATACCTGCATAATTTTTCTCCTTCTTTTAATTTTAGTATAGCACTCCAATATCCAATACTAGCATCAGTCTCTAGAATTAATTCATCATCATTGTTAGGTAGTGTTAATACTGGAAGATTTTAGCATAATCTTTTCAAATTTTTAACAATCTTAGTTTCTTTGTCGGACCAACTCCAAAGAACATCCTTTTTTTGATTTTTTCTTGTAAAGGTTTCCTAAGTAAAGCAAGAATAATTAATAAAATTAGAAGCGTATGTTAAACAACCAAGAAATCTTTCTAGTTGTTTTTGGTCTTCTATTTTATCAGCAATTTTTTTTCAAGGATATGTTTTTGTAAAATAATTTGTCCTGCTTTTATCTATAAACCTAGAATTCAATTTCTTGTTTAGCAAAGACACAATCTTATTCTCAAAATTATTCCATGTTTGAGACATTTTTACGTGACAGCTTTCAAATCATTTTTATGTTGCTCTAGACTTTTGGAAAATATTAATATATCATGAATGTAGACTAGACAACAATGTTTTAACTCCTTAAAAATTATTATCCATTCTTCTTTGAAATATTTGAGGTGCATTTTTTAAACCAAATGACATACCTAACCATTCATAACTTACCGTTCCTTGACTAATACTACAAGTTACTCCACTAATTATTTGTTGTTTAAAGCTTTTGTGCCTTGTATCACAAACAAAACTTAAACATTTAATATCCTTACCGAAGTCTTGTATTGGAGTTATATAAACTTGAACAACTCCAATACAAATATAGTTATAAATTATTTTTTCTTTTCCTTTTTCAATCTTTTTATCAGTTATGTGTTTCTTGATATTTTCCCAATTAATAATATTAATTAGGGTGGCTTTTTCGTCACAATCTTCGATAACAATACATCCTTCAATTCCATTTCTTCGCAAACTTATTTTCTCTTAATTTAAACAATGAAGTTTTYAATATTTTGTCCTTAGTTATTTTTGGGAAATCAAATCCTATGTTGTTCATTTCTAGATCATCATTATTAATGGCATATTCAGCTTTATTTAGCCGACCTATTGATATTGACCCCCCTTCTTCATCGTCGCTATTTGAGTTTTCACATTGTTCTCCGACCATGTTGATTATTTCTCCAGGTTCACTCTCTTCTTCGTACGGGATATTTTCAAATTCTTTGTTATCTTCACTATCCTCTTCAGTGATTTCAACTTTTCCTTTATTGTTTGTTAATGCTAGTTCTAGGGCTTCACCTTCCGTAATTTCTACATAACCCCAACTTCTTAGGGTTTGCATTAACTTGAGGTTTCCTTTTTTACATTCATTAGCATAATGACCTATTTCTCCACATGACCAACATTTTTTGTTTCTTTTCTTTTCAAGGCAATATGAGACCTTTCTAAAGAATCTAGTAGGTCGTTTATAATTACGCTTATAATGTTCTTTCTTATATTGCTCACCTCTATTTTTGTCGAATTTTCTCTTCTTATAATATTTCCTTTTTGTAAGATAATTCTTATTGTAACCATATTGACTAGGCATATCCCAACAAGTTAGAAATTGTCTCTTAACTTGATGAGTTCCTGCAACATCTCGACATTTCTTTTCAATCCAATTTACGGAGCTTATTCGTTTTCCTAAGGTGTCATTAGCCCAGGTGGAGTCAGAATCATAGGTGGTAACACAAGCAAAAGAATTAGCAACAGAGACAAGCAAGCAAACAACAGCAACTGTAGGTGCAGATAAAACTAACGCATTTGTTTTGTAGGTATCGGGTACTTTGGCTTTCGTTTTACAAGTTTTTCTTCTCTACAAACTCAGCCAAAGTAGGGGCTTCTGTAGATACCTACATTTGTCCCTAGCCCAAGACGACCAATGATAAGACACCCCTTGCAARACACAAGTCAAATTGAGAGAGCTAGGACCTTGATAGGCCTTAAAAAAGGCAAGTTTCCTTACACCGAGCACTTTTCCAAGCACTCAGCACCTCAAAAAATAAGTTTTAATTTCTAAATAATTTTAGTTTATTTTAAAATATTTTTCTAGATTTTTTCAGAATTTTTCTAAGCATTTTTGCAATTTTTCGAAGTTTCCGACAATTTAATTAATTTTGCAATAATTAATTAAATTATCAACACAGCTCCAAAAATTACGAAATTTTAATACAAAATACTAAATTTTACAAGTAACTTTTACATATTTTGTCCATAATTTTTGGATTTATGGTGTAATATTTATGAATTTCTTAAGTAAAATGCAAAACCGAGCGATACGGAAGCTTCCAGAGCCTTCTGGGGTCGTGAATTGTTGCCCAAGACAGTCCACATTCATCCCCCAACCCCTCGTGCAAGCAAGATTCCCCTGGAAGTTAGGAATAATTTTCTTCCTTTTTTAAAATCGACAAATATTGCGAATAAGGCAAGTTTGGACCAGAAAAAGGGGAAAGGACCTGAGCGCAATTACGCCCAAGTTGGGCGCAATTATGCCCAGTTTTGGGCGTAATTATGCCCGTTTTCCTTCCTTTTTGGGTCATTGCCTATAAATATAAGCCCCCTGGCTCATTTTACAACTTTTGACGCTCATACGCTCTTGCTATTCCCTCTCTCTCATACACTCACAAACACACTACAAAAAGCATTCATACCTTCAAAGACATTGCAAACACACATAAAAACATTCAAAAACACACTTTTGCATTAGATCTAGGAGGTTCCAAGGGTTCTCAGGCTCGACAAGGGTTCCTAAGGATCCGAAGCTACGTCCTTGATCTTTGACATCGTGTTGCAAGGTAAGTTTGAGGGCAATGTGTCAATTCTAAACACCCTTTTGCATGCTTGGTTAGAAATTTGAKTTTRTATGTAATTTTTGCATGTAATATTGATTAACAACTACTTGGCAATTCAAATTAAAAGCAACTTTAAGGCATAACATTTAATTCCTCGTACGAGTGCTTGCATGCTTGTCTCACACCATTAATATGCTTTAACAAAGACCTGCAAATTTCGTGTTCTCACGCCTAATAAGACAATTATTGACAACCGACATTAGGCTCCTGGAACACGGAATTAACAATGTCACAGGCCACAGCCAAGTAGACACTATATGCATAATATTCTGTTAACCAACCCGCATAGTAACTTTGCATGCTTTGGGTTTAAAACGGAAATATGTTTGTTGTTGTCTTTTTGACAATGAACTCGCAACGACCGAGTAGAGGCCGCTAAATGCGGGGGGGGGTTGTGCACTACATCTCCCTTACCATTGTCCCCTTACACTTGTCCCCTTATCCATGATACTTGGTGCACAACCACAACATGGAGTCCTTCGCCTTGCTTTATGCAATTATAGGCAAGGCTTAAATTGGGTTCCGCAGCTTCCCGAAAGAAGTGCGGTGGCGACTTCCTCTACTCATTTCGAGTATAAACACACAACTCCAGGCATGCTCACACTAAGKAAAAGCAAGAATTCAGTTCTAGCAAACAAATCGAGCCGCTCATTAAATTGTACCCCCCGGAGCAAAGGGATCGGACCCAGTTCGGCCCAGTGACGCCCTCCGCCCGTACACTGATGATCACCTCTCCACATACAAGCATTTGATGCTCAGTAAACCGACTGATGATGCCACTTGGTCTTGTTATTTCATCATCACTCTCAAGGAAATAGTACAAAAGTGGTTCAACGACCTTCCTGCCAACTCTATTCACAATTTTGCTCAGCTTGCTTCGTCTTTCTCACACCACTTCATGGCAAGTAGGAGGGAAAGGAAGTATAGTATTCATCTTAGAAAGATAGAATAAGGGGCAAATGAGACTTTAAGGAGCTATGTGAAGAGGTTTAACTATGAGTCCCTTCAAATCGAAGGATTATCGGACCAAGTGGCATTCATTAATGGTCTCCACCCAGATTGCAAGTTTTAGTTTGAGCTCCTACAAATGCGTTGTAAGGATATTGCACAGGCTCTCCAGGAGGCTGAAAATTGCATACATGCTGAAGAGTTATGTCAGGCCACTGATGGGAAGAGGAGTAAGGAAAGGGATTCCAGTTCATCAAAAAGAAACGACAACAAGCAAGAAAAATCTGCCTCCCACAGTGGGCAGTAAAGACCGAGTACTTATGCTATTGATGATAACTCCAAGAAGAGCAATAGCTCATCTAAGAAGAGAAGGATTGATTTCAAAGGTCCCAAATATGAATTCACCAAAGATTTGTAGCTTGTTTACAAGGACATCAAAGGAAAGGTGCACATACCTGACCCCCCACAAATGAAGTCAGAGAGACAGAAAAGAGATAGTTCCAAGTAGTGATGGCAACGGATCGGATCTGGACCGGATCCTACTGGATCCAGATCTAGATCCTTTTTGAGAGAAGGATCCAGATCCGATCCGTATCCATCGGATATTTTTTCTTAGGAACCATATCCATATCCGACGGATCTTACGGATATGGATCTAAAATGGATCCTACGAATAATTGCAAAATTTTGCTTATTTGAAGTTGCCAAAARAACATTTAATAAATTCAAGCCTTCCATACATTTTTTTTGGGGTCAATACTTAGAAAATAAACAAAGTACACACTACAAGTCAATAAAGTTCAACAATTACAAGTAAAAATATAACAAAGTACACACTACAAGTCCACAATGGAAAAAGAAATATATGTAATATTAAAAAAAACGGGAAAAGGATCTGGATCCTATTATTATACCCGGATTCGTATCCATTTTTTCTGGATACACTAGTAGAAAAATAGACAAAAGTTGCAGCTCAAAAGTTGGGGTTTTATAAATACCCCATCATTTGAGAGTCAAAAGCTGGGGTTTTTTTAAATAACCCCAGCATTTAACCCATCTTAGAGGACAAAAAATTGGAAAAATCACAAAAGTTGGGGTTTTTTGAGAAAACCTCAGCTTTTGATTATATTAAAAAAAATGAATAAATTAAAATAAACCAAGAAACCTGTTTCAACACCACACTACTCTTACACGCCTCTCATTCACTTCTCTCTCCTCTTTCACCGCTTTCTCCTCTTTCACTTCTCTCTCCTTCTTCTTATTTCACTCCCTCTAGGCGACGACGTCTCTCTCTCTCTCTCTCTCTCTCTCTCCGATCTCTTGCTGAGTTGCTGCTATTGTTGCATTGCCGCCCCAATCGACACCGTCATCTTTTCCGCGAGGTTGCTGCGTTGTGGTTGTTCTTCATCCCATTGTTAGGGTTTTGGTTTTATAAGGTATTCTTCTTCTTCTTCTCTCCTTTTCTTCCCCCAATTTTGTGTACAATGGAAGTGTATTTGTCAATGACGTATGCAAACACCCTAATAGTTAGATGTGGTTGCTAATTTTAGGGTTAAAGTAGTACCCCAAAAAATGGCAAAAATAGAAGAGCGAAACAA
Source organism: Bassia scoparia (assembly GCA_008642245.1). NCBI lineage: Eukaryota > Viridiplantae > Streptophyta > Magnoliopsida > Caryophyllales > Amaranthaceae > Bassia > Bassia scoparia. Next base: position 42,024 of record SNQN01003337.1, on the reverse strand, counting down.
TGGTGAAATGGAAGAAGAAATGCCAAAGCAAKGAACAAAACACAAGGGTAAACACGACAAGGATAAACCATGGGATGACCCCTGTATTGACCTTTGGAAAATCGAGAAATTAGATCCTTCTTGGAATGATTCTGGCATCGATGTTAGCTCTTTTTCCACCATTTTCCCCCAATATCGAGGTTCTTTCTTTTTTTGTTTCAATATCTGCTTTAATTAATTTTTGGTGTGTTTATGCATTACTTTTGTCTTCAATTTCTTATTTTCTCAAATGGGTATTTCTGATTTCATTCCGTTTTAATTGATAGTGGATTGTTGAGATTGTTTTCCCCCTTTTTTTAAAACAATAAATTTAGGAGCTTTTTGGCTGTTCTTGTTCTATTGTACTCTTTATATAGAGTAGAAATATAATTTTGAGGTTAAGTTTTGGTAGACCAAAGGTTATTCAATTATAATTTTGAAGTGTAGAACACTTGTTTTGGCCATATTTTCTAGTTCTACTTATGTATTTGAGACTGAGACTTGAATTTTATTGCACGTTTTAAGTAGGTGTATTGAATAAATGGATGCGAATGACTGATAAATGTAATTGTTTTGATGTAATTGTACTTAACATAGGGGAAGCACATGTGCATTGTTTGATGTTGCTTTTGCATTTATCAAGAAGAATTCTCTTACCTTGGTTTGATTATCGGACTTCACTTTTTGTGTGTGAAGTTGAATTATATGTTACGTATTGTTCATCTACTGTCCTTTAATGGATGATAAAATATTCAAGGATATTAACCTTTAAACAAAAAGGAATTGTAGCTTACATCAACTTCTAAGATGCTTTGTGTAAACACCTAATTCGGTGCCTCATTTAGTTCCCCAAAATCTATGATGATTGTACTGTATTGCAATAGGTCCGTTTGCGAATTATGCTCAAGTGTCACCTTACATACATTCTTTTCTAAGCCTCACACCATTCCTCCATGCTAATTCGAGTCTAAACTGGAGCCATTACTAGGCAAAAAGTTTTTTTTCTTTTATTTATTTCATTTATTTTCTTTTTTCTTTTTAACTTTAGGTTTTTTAAAATAATTTATATTGGTGATCTCCATAATTTCCACTTTTCATTGCATTCCTCTCATTTTTCTGAGTTCGATAGTATTTTTAGAATATTTTTCCAAATTTTCTACAATTTTCTCTGAATTTTACAATATTTTCAAAAATCAAAATACACAAAAAATACATAAAAATCATAAAATACTTCAAAAATACCAAAAAAATACACYGAATGTTCTAGAACCCCCTAGAATCGTATTTCTCGCAAAAGGAGTGTCTAGATTCATCCAAAATCCAAGAAAATCAAAGCAAATATACGGTATAATACCCGTATAATCGAGCATATATACGCTCCCTTGAGCGTATATACGCTCCTAGGATCGTATATGCTCAAGATCAAAGGGAATCCAGAATATTCAAGCGTATATACGCTCAACTGAGCGTATATACGCTCCTCTYAGCGTATATATGCTCAGTCGAGCCTATATATGCTCCTCTYAGCGTATATACGCTCAGTCTGAGCATATATACGAGCGTATATACGCTCGTTTTTGGTTTTCGTGCCTATAAATATGGCGCTTTGGACTCCGAATTGGAGGGGGAAGGATCACGGAAAAACTCTCTCTTTGCTCTTCATAAACATCTCTAAGCTCTTCTAAACACAATCAAACACATTCACAATTCATTCGATTCAATTCAATTCAAATTCAATTCTTGTGACACTTTGCGCATAATTCAATAACGTTTCAACCGCCGCGTACAAGGTATCAACTCTGAGACTCTCATTTCATAATCGCTTAATTCTATTTATAAAATTAAAACTATGTTAAATTAAGGCTTGACATACCATTAATCTATAAAACAATGTAGAACTAATCAAATAGTTCAATCTTTGTATGTTTACAAAATATGTTGTAATTCAATTTCGAGTTCAAGAATAATCCAATGTCACATTCAATGTTCAATATCCATTTCAACACTATGCTTAATTCAATTTCGAGTACTATAATCACCTAAAACTTGCTAGAAGCCGACGTAGTAATTTTATGTCGATCTCTGTAATATTGTTAGGTTTTGGCGTGCTTTGTCCCATGAACTTTGTATAATGTGATTATGTTTTGCAAGAGAATAAATTCTCTTTATAATACAAGATTTGGTTTGCTTAATCATAACATGGTCACATAAAGTCAGATAATTTGTGACAACCGGTTTAGGCACCATAACATTAACATAATTCAAAGTGGTCACTTAGGATAGGTAGCTCACTGTTTTGTTTCTACTAATAGTAACCTACTATTTTTAGTAATATTAGGTTAGTGCGCTTTCAAGGTCAAATCGATAGCTACTTGTATTCAATAATTTGACTTATGGAACTACAATGAGACCGAGTAGAGGTCGTACATGCGGGCGGATTGGGTCAAAGATCTAGTCAGTACCATGTCCCTGAACCACAATCTGGTTACTGGACCTATCTGTGGGGCCATTAGTTTGGCACCAATGTTTCGGGCGTCCGTGATTAACCTGTATAGGCACGGTGGCGATCCCTCAATTCGACAACACCCAACGCTTCACATGCGGATTCCTATGGCTCATTCCATGACACTGAAGCTGAGGTCAACCCCTGAAGGGGTTGAACCCTACACTTTGCATTACTAGTATTTGCTATTTTGAACCTTTTGTTGAGCGTGTGACTGATCATAGAGTCTGAATTGAATGTAGGCACTACCGGCAAATTCCTACAAGTTTTAAGCAACGTGCTGCTTTGGTTGATGAGATTGGCATGCTGTTGGTGATGATGCCTCTGATCTTGATTGGTATTACTGTGCTTTGTGGAGTATACTCCACAACTGAGGTTTACATGTGACCGATAATTCTCCAGGTTTTGTTCTAGGTCTTTTTTTGGCTATGTGCATGTGTCTTTATTACATGAAATGATTCAAATTACTGTATTTATCTAGATTACTTGTATTTGCTATGTGCATGGTGTCTTTATTTAGATTACCTGTATTTGCATGACTTGCTTTTGTTACTATCAGAAAGGTCTGGCTTATTTTTTTATGCAGTTGCATAACTTCCAATTCACATTCTGAGGTATGGAAAGAGGACCTCAAATTTATGTCATAGCCAAATATCTGTTCTGAATACAGCCTTGCTGTAGTTCATCCGATGATCAATTCTCATGTGCTTGATTCTGCATTACGTAATTTTAAAGTTTTAGAGTAACTAATAATTTAAAGTCGGAAGAAATACATGTTTATTCCAAACTTTGTACTGTACATCTTTTACCGTGTGTATGCTGTATAGGTTATACCTTAATCTCAATTTCCTTGAATTCTAAGCTTTGCTTAACCTGCAATTTGTTTCAGATTTTCGTGACACATGGGTATTTTTGGATGCAAGAATCAGAGATGCCTTTGATTTAAAGAAGACTTTGCAAGAGGTTTGTTATCTTTTGTTTTTGCTTCATTTATTTATATCCGAATCGAGCGTGAACCTCAACTCTAGAATATTCCACAGGCTCAGTATATGGCAGAAACAATAGGTGCAGGCTTGAGTGGCTCATTGCAAAGGCTGGTTAAATGAATTTTCAATAAATAATCCTCCTCACTCACAATTTTTTCGTCTCGTTAACAAGTTTGAGTGCCACTCACAATTTCCAATTTTTTCGTCTTGGGTTTTGGGCCACAACAACAACTAGCAGAAGTCATCCAACAGCAGGGTATGCAGTAGCAGCAGACACATCAACAACAACTACAGGGGGCAACTACGCGGTTTTTATATTAGTTCCGATTTTTTGTTTTGAGTGACTGAGTACTGGTCTGGATTGGATTAAAGTTTAGAGTCATTTTTTTTGTGAACATAATAGAGCGTAAATTTTTATTGTAACACTAATTGGAAATATAACAGGTTTCTAGATATTTAAATAAAGCATGCTATATAAAAATTGCAATTTTTTTTTAAAAATACTCAAAAGTTGGGGTTTTCAGCTAAAAACCCCCAGCTTTTGTGAAGTCAAAAGCTGGGGTTATTTTAACCCCAACTTTTGTCAAAAGCTGCAAGATCAAAAGCTGGGGTTAAAAACCCCAACTTTTGACCCCTAAATAACCCCAGCTTTTGATGATTTTTCTACTAGTGATAGGATCCGTATCCGACCCAGATCCGTAGGGTCCAAAAATCTAGGATCTGTATTGATGAGGGGTTTTGAGTCCTATCAAATAACCCCTAAGTTGTAGTATAGGGGGATCGAACACGAGGAACAACGTAGATTATTTCAATAGTTAATTGAGGATCGGAATATTTTTTTGGTGATTTTGACTATCAACTAAAATGCAAACAAATTAACAAATATGATAAATACAAATTAATGTTTAACAGGTTTAGGGTAATATGATCCGGAACCTTGGATCGAATAGGGGAAGCAACTTGCCAAGTCTAACGAAAACCGGGGAGAAGAATACTCTCTAAACTACCCTCGTCGTCCTGCTAGGGCCCCAATCAAGAGCTTGGGTTAGAAACCAAGCTTGAGGTGTATACCTTAAGGCCTCACAACCCCAAACTCTAATCAAACCACCAACCAAAACAAGAGCCAACAACCATCCTAGACTAGCGACTCCTTTCTCAAGGCAATCCCAAATCCAAAATCAAAAGGTGRGAGAAGAAATCCCCTAATACCCATAGACAAAGCATAGTGAATACCAAATACAAAGAATCAACCATTGGCCAAAAGTCAATCCAAAGCCTCACAACACTCTCAATTTTTCTCCCCTTATTTCATTAAGTCAACAAGTCAAAAACCCCCAAATCAATTTTGGGGTTCCATCACATAAAACCATAGAAAAAAATCTACCCACTATTCATGATTGAAAAAGCAATAAACAAGAAATAAACAACCATCTAACACTAAACATGCTTGAGAAGTTGATTAAAACTAAGATTAAKAAGAAATAAGCAAACTCAAAACTACTAGCAATTCTAAGCAAAGCAAGTACCAAAACAAGAAAACAATAAAAGAAAACAAAAGAGAAGGTTGAGATTGATTAACAAAATGAAGAACTTGATTGATTGAAATGTTTGTTTGAATAAAAAATGCAATTACAAGCTAATTTATCTCTCTCTCTAAACCCTAAGCTAATTCTAATCTAAACTTAAAACTAAGAAAATGGGAGTGTAGTGGGGGTATCGAATACAAGGAATAAGGAAGAGATCGATAGTTTAGGCAAGGGTCTTGTATTTTTTATTGTCAAGAAATAACAAGCAACTACTCAAAACTAGGAATTAAAGTCAATTAACTAAACAATCTAGGGTTAGTGCTCCGAAAATCCTAACTAAAGTGGGTATGTCTCGCCGAATAACGTGAAAATCGGGGAATGGGATAGCTCTCTTCTTTTCTCTCACCGTCCTGCTAGGGCCCCAATTAAGAGATTGGGTTTGAGTAAAGAAACGGTTGGTATCCCTTAAGGCCTCACCAAGTCACCCTCTAAACAAACCGCCATTCAAACAAGAGCAAAAACGACAATCCTAACCACTCTAATCCTCTCTCGAGGCATTATCATGATCATGACTTTTTAAGGCGTGAAAAGATGACATCAATCACTCATAGACAWAYCATGGATAGAAATCTAACACAAAGATTAACCTTGATCAAGGGTTAACAAAGTGCTCACAACACTCAAAAACCACTTTCCCCTTCATTTCAATTAGTTGACAAAATAAAACCCCAAATTAATTAGAAACCTCCACAACACAAACCCTAGAAAAGGAACTACTCACTCATCATGGTGATTAAAGCATAAAAACATGTGAAAACTGTAATTATAACACTAAACATGATCAACTACTCAAAACAACTATTAACATACATTAACTAACATRAACTACTAACACTAGCAACAAGTAGCAATAAACGAAAAGCAAACAAGAAAGTAAGGAAGAGAATGATACCAAAAACCTTGAATTTATTGATTGATTGAAATGTATGACTACAAGATTACTAGAACTAGCACTTTCTCTGTCTAAAACCAAGCAATTTTTGTCTAAAAATGTAAAAATATCTACAGTAGTGAACATGTGAGGTGAAATAAATGACCTAGGAGTATTTATACATAGAGCTCAATGGGCCAGAATTCCAAGCAAAGCCCAAAAAGAAAAATCGAAAATGTGGTCGCTKAGAGTGTGAGCGGTCGCTTAGAAGGCCCCGAGCGGTCGCTCAAACCCTTGGGCGYCCACTCAATCCTCGAAGGAAAGTTCTTCGCTCAGGTCGCTCAGGGATTTGAGCGGTCGCTCGACATGCCTTAAGCGATCACTCAGAAATGTTGAGCGGTCGCTCAAAACAATCAGAAAATGGCCTTCTGATCCTCTGGTTGCTCCCCAGTCGCTCAATGGCCGCTCACTAAGGCTGAGCGGTCGCTCTAAATGGTCTGAGCGACCACTCAAAACATTCTGCCTTGAGCCATTTGACCCTCTAGTCACTCCTCCAGGTTGAGCGGTCGCTCAAGTCTTGAGCGACAGCTCGGAGACTTTGAGCGGTCGCTCAGAATGCCTCAATACTTGGTTTTCCTCTTTCTTTGCCCAACTTCAAGCCTTCCTCTTGCTCCATTGCCTTACTCCTTAGCTCCAATACTCCCATGTGGCTCCAAAGCTCAACAAATATGACCTTATCACCTATAAAGCACTCACAAAAATGTCAAAGTAGGTGCCAAAATGGCCAAAAACACATCAAAAATGCATCAATTCGCATAAATGACCCCAAATCACAAGTGGGATGCAAATGAGCTAAGATGGGACTTAAAACACACATTAGAGCTCAAAACAAGGTCTAATTTTAAGGGAAATGAGCCTAATAAGTGGCCATAAAAGCCACTTATCAAACTCCCCCTAACTAGACTTTTGCTCGTCCCGAGGCAAAGTAAACTCCAAACAAAACAAGAGAGAAAKTTTATTCTACTAACAAACTAAAACATGACAACCACTATATACACTAACTCACTTTCGTAGGAATCACGYTCGCTTTTAGCATAAACAACAAGCCCTTTAAARCTCAATGTCGCCAAAGAGGACGAGTGTGCTCTCGTGAGGGTTTCCTATGAGATTAACCCACAACTCAAATGCCTATGCCAAGACGATCAAATTTTCACAACAAAAGGTACTTACATCGAGTTAGTGCAATGAGGACTCTAGCACGGTAATGGGCAATCAACCTCCTATCAAAGAGGAATRGAGCAAGCTTCCACCTCTTTRGAGGTTTCACGAGATTGTGGGCGTTTGAGGGCCCAATCACTCTATGACTATTCATTACTAGCTCCATCCAAGACAACCCTCCCCAATCTCAAGCTCCCATACCAAGAGGCGTCTCATAGCCTAGAAAAAGGCTCAAGAAAGAAGATAATTTTTTATGTAGCTCAGTCTAGCACAATGCACGCAAAAGGGGGCTCACAACCCCCCTCCACCTATACGACTCAACTCCTTAGGGAACAAGAGGTCTTTTGGGTTGTAACGTTAGGCTCAAGGTAGTTAGGGATATAAATTTGCCTTTGGTGCTKAATCCTAATCAAGTGAATCATATAGGCACAAGAGCTAACAAAACCAAAACAAAGGGGTGGATTTTCCCCCCAACTAAACCATACTCACTACCTAGGGGCCGGAATAACGCTTTCAACCCCCTTTCATAGAACAACACTTAAGGAGATTCGAACTTTTGATTGATTTTTTTTGGCAACTAAACACAAGGGATTTGAACTCATAACCCCTAACAACTATACAAGAACACCACCTTTGACACTTAAGCTCAAACAAAGCCAAACTTAGCTCCAACTCACTTGACTCTAAGGGTAGATCAATCAAATTCGGCTGTAGCTTGTAAAGTGGGATACCTAGAAAGTGGAAGCTCAAAATGGTTGCAAAGGTTGATGTAAACCCAAAATCCCAATTTATTTGAAAAGAAAGTAAAACAAAAAGGAAAACATAAATAAAGAGTTAATGAAAAAGAAAAATGTTTTTGTGTCCCAAAAATCCCTAAAAAGAATGCCTCCATTATCCCCAAAAGTAGCTCGGTCAAGGCCTCGGAAAGTCGTGAGCAAAAATATCATGCATGCAAGTGCAAGGTCCCTCATCAAAGTATTTTCATTTTTTTGCTTAAGGGGCTCTAATGGACGCTTTCTCCTCACATGGGTTAATTTGAAATCAAATGCCTCAAGGAAGGGCTTGCCATCACCAATTGGGCTACACCCAGTTCGGCCTAAAAGGCTCGTTACCAAATGAGAACCAATTTGAGCAAGAAAATCCTAGACAAGAGTGCTACATCTCATGCCAAATTCCCCCCAATCAAGGAAGTGTCAACACCCAAACTCACATCCCTAATCCTCTAACTCGAAGCACCAAAATTTCAATTCAAAAAAGATTCAAATCGCCTTGGCAAGGCATACAAGTATAACACAGAAATTCATCCCGCGCTCAATGCACGGGGACAACTGACCACCACAGAAATAGAGAATTAGAGAAAATTAAAGCTAAAGGCTATAAAAAAGGGAGTAAGAGTGATCTCACCCACACCACCAAACAAGGTGGTTTCCAACCAACCGCATCCATGCTCACCTTGCAGAGTATCTGTGGAAATCATAAAACAAACTCCAAAGCCAATTAGCAATGTGGGACGGTGGTTCTGTGGAAATCATCCAAGTTGTTTTAAGCCAATTTGAAGAACTCCCCACTTGTTGAGCAATTTGAGCCAATTGTGTCTCGATCATCTTGTTGTGTTCTTGTAGATGTTGGATCGAGGTGGCTACTTCACTATGTCTCTTATCATTCTCCGCATTGGCCTTGGTTTGTTGGAGCATGAATGTTTCCAAGGCCACTTTAAGACTTGATTTTTGTGGTGGAGCTTGATTGTAAGGTGGCCTTTGTTGATTTTGACCTCCTTGATTGAAGCCGGGAGGCCTAAAGGGAGCTTGAGGAGGTGGTTGAGATGATTGAGATTGATACGCATTTGGTGATGGAGCTTGTTGTTGATAAGCAATTTGAGGTGGAGTTTGTTGTTGATAAGCATTTTGAGGTGGAGGTTGCCTCCAACCAAAGTTGGGATGATTTTTCCAACCTTGATTGTAGGTTTGAGACTAAGGGTCATTCCTTGCTCCAATAAGGGCCGCTTGCTCCATAGTAGACACACAATAAGAAGCAACATGATCATTGCCTCCACATGTTTCACAAGCCATGACTTGTGAAGGTGTACTCGAAGAAACCAAGTTCACCTTGTCAAGCTTCCTAGACAACAAATCAACCTTAGAAGCAATGAGGTCAATAGCATCAAGCTCGTGCTTGCCGACCTTCCTTGGAATGTTGTTCCTCTTATCTCCCCCCCAAGCATAATGCTTGGTTACCTCTTCAATCATCCGGAATGCTTCTTCAACCGGGAGCTTGTTTAGTTGACCACCGGCCCCCAAATCAAGATTAGCCTTAACACTTGGAGTCAAACCATCATAAAAGCTTTGCACTATGATCCATCGATCAAAGCCATGGTGAGGACATGCTCTTGTGTAATCTTTGAATCTTTCCCATGCTTCGCTCAATGTTTCATCTTCTTGTTGAGTAAAATTGGTGATTTTCCTCCTTAACTCGGAAGTTTTCTCCGGCGGACAATATCGAGCAAGAAAAGCTTTCYTCACCTCCTCCCAAGTTGTCAAAGATCCTTCACTCACGGTTCTCAACCAATGTTTGGCCTTGTCCCGTAGAGAGAATTGGAACATATGCATGCGTATGAACTCGGGAGTGATATTGTTTTGCTTGATTGTGCAACAAAGCTCCAAGAAATTGTCCAAGTGTGAGAATGGACACTCATGAGAACTTCCCCCAAATTGATCGCTTTGTATCATTCGGATGAGTTGAGGAGAAAGCTCAAAGTTGTTTGCATTGGTGGTCGGAAGCCTAARCCCACTCCTTAGTTCAAATGCATCGGGGTGTTCAAAGTCTCGTAGCAATTGCCTTGGAGGAGGAGGAGGTGGTGGGTTTTCCTCCGCCATGCTATCACCTTRGGATTCTAAAGTATTTTCCTCCGATTCGAAATCCGTATAAGCAAAAGTGAATTCGGGTTGACCTTGGAGGAGCCTTCTCACTTGCCTCAATMTCCTATTCAACTCAGGATCGACGGGGATGAGCGGAGATTGCTTGCTACTCCGTGTCATGCACAGTCAAACAAACCTAAGTAGAAAGTTAGCAATGACTATCACAAGGCAAAAATCCGAATTATGAAAAGAAAAATAAAATAAAACTATATTACAAAGACTTAGACTCATTCAACAAAAACCATTTCAATGTGACTTTGCTTCCCCGGCAACGGCGCCAAAAACTTGATAGAGCGTCGCCAACCTATCAAATAATAAAACCTAACTCGGTCTCACTAACTAGTAGCAAGGGCAAGAAAAGGGTTGAACCCATGAGAGACGTTGAATCAACCACCGAAAGTCAATGTTTAAATAAGCTAAGTCAAACTAGTGCTTTGAGAATTGTTTGTTACTAAACTAGGAATTACAACTAGAATTAAGATTAAACAAGAAACTTTGATAAAAAGGTCTAGGGCTATGGCTACACCACTCAAATTCATCAATGAATTGCAACAAACAAGGGGGAATCGACTCAATGTTGGGATCAACTATGGAACGTCACCTAAGGCACCTAACTACTCTCTCGAGCTAGAAGGATTGCCTACTTCATGGATTACAACATATTTTCATGGTTACAATTCACAAACCAAGCTTGAAAACCAAAATCATGGTGACAACAATGTTCCTTGACTAGAAATTCCTATTCTCATGGTCTTTTAATCAAGCAAGTCCAAGGGAGCCTACTACTTAACTTCATCTCTCGATCCTTCATTAAGGAGACTAAATAATAAGCACTTGTGGTGATCAATCACAAGAACTAGCATGAAAACCCCTTAAACAAGACTAATTTARTCCAACAAGAACCAAAACCCCACAAATAATTAGCAATCCATGGCAAATTTGAGGGTTTCACCAACTCTAGAAATTAACTACTCACACATGCTTAAAAACCTAAAAATAAACATAATCAACATACTTTAAGCAAGATCTAAAACTTCAAGTAAGTCTAAACAAAAACAATAAAACCCTAGAAATTACCAATCATGAATTACTTAATGAAAATTTAAATAAATAAGTGCAAGAGATAGAAAGAAGTTACTAGAGCTTGGATATAAAAGAAGAGTTGAAGAATCCAAGTACAAAGCTTCCAATTTGCAAGAGAAAGTTGAAGAAGATCAATGAAATAGTGCCAAAACTAAGCTAATACTACTGGTAAGAGAGGAGAGAGAAAACTACTAACCTAAGAGTTAAGAGTTGAGAGAAAAAAAAGTGTAAKATTACAATCTAAAACCCAAGTGGAAAAGAAAACAAAAACATAAAAACCAATCCCCCAACAAAAGAAAACCCAAAAAGAAAATAAACTAAAACCCGGAAAATAAATCCAGGCGACAGTAGCGGGCAGTAGCGAGCAGGGGTCACCRGCTACTTTGCAGAACAGAACAGGGACATCAGAAGGACAAAGTAGCAGGCAAACAAAGGCCGCTACTAGGCGCTACAGGGAGCTACAAGGTGCTACTAGGAGGAAATCACAAGACAAGTCGAGAGGGTCAAGTAGCGGTCAGTACTAGGCCGCTACTCTGTGCACAACAACCCTTCGAAACATCATAACTCTCACTCTGCTCGTCCGATCTGGGCATGTAATATATCGTTGCGAAGCTAACGGTACAAGCTTTCATATCCATATAAAATCGCCTCAAAATAATCTTAGTGCTGAAAGTTATGCTCGGTTGAAGTTGCCAAAAGCCTCCCAAGGTCTCCAAAATGCTTCAAAACATGATCGAGGTGGGTTCGAAATGCGCTTGAACATCTCRGAATCGCGGGGGATCAAAGAACACATGAAAATCACACCAAAAAGAGAGGAAAATGCGGCATAAACGCTAAAAGCGACCGTTAAAAGGTTAGGAGTAGAAATCGAGGACACAGACTCAAATTGAAATGAAAATGACTCAAAACAACGAGAATAAATAAGAAAAAAGACTTTAAAACGGGATATAAAATCCCTACATCACTCAACGTCCYAAATCCCTTATTGAGGCATTTCATTGCTCTTTGTAATTCCGCCGCTCCCTTGACAACGATCACAAGCTTTGACAAATTGGTCGGCATCCTTGTGTAAACTCGGCCACCAAACTCACTTTGCAACACTTTTAAGGTCATCTTCATGCCTCCACCATGCCCTCTGCAAGATAATGTGTGACAATGCTCTAAGATGTTCYGGACTTCCTCTTGTCGGACACACCTCCTAAACAAACTATCCCCACATTGCTTGAATAGGTAGGGATCGTTCCAAAAATACCGGTGTGCCATTGTATTGAACGTCTTCACTTGCATTGCACTCATATCATGAGGTAGGATTCCCGAGGCTAAGAAATTCGCATAGTCRGCAAACTAAGGTATGTAGTCTTCTAGAATGGACATGATGGCATCATCTTTGAAATCATCGTCAATAGGTGGGCTTGGGCATTCTCGGTCCAAGTACTCACATGGCAACCTAGAAAGATGGTCGACCACCGAGTTCTCCTTTCCCCTTTTGTCTCTAAGCTCCACATCGAACTCTTGTAGTAAAATCACCCACCGCATTAGCCTTGGTTTGGCATCCCTCTTGCTCATCAAGCTAGCATTTCGTTTTCTGTGGTGGTGTAGTTCTTCTACGCATCATCGAGAGTTTTTCTCGCATAAGGAATAACATGAGCCTTACCCTCGATTCTCTACCCAAGGACGACACCTATATACATGAATCACTGGCATCGCACATTAGTTCGAAGGGCAAGCTCCAATTCGGAGCTTATAATTTGGGGGTGCATGTCTAGGCTCGCTTCAAAGATTCGAAGGACCCTCGACAAGCATCATCAAACACAAATTCAACATCTTTTTGCATCAAATTGGTCAAAGGTTTGGCCAATTTAGAAAAGTCTTTTATAAAGCGTCGGTAGAATCCGGCATGCCTTAAAAAGTCTCGAACTCCCGTCACTAAAGTCGAAGGTGGGAGCTTCTCAATGGCCAGAACTTTGTCCGGGTCTAACTCAATTCCTTTCTTGGACACTTTATGGCCAAGAACAATCCCTTCCTCCACCATGAAATGACATTTTTCCCAATTTAGGACAAGGTTTGTTTCTTGGCACCATTGGAGGACCTTTTCAAGGTTTTTCAAGCATAGATCAAAAGATAACCCTCCAACGCTAAAATCGTCCATAAACACTTCAATCTCATTCTCCAACATGTCGGAGAAGATAATGGCCATTGTTTTTTGAAAAGTTGAAGGAGCATTACACAAGCCGAAGGGCATCCTCCTATAAGCGAAGGTACCAAAAGGACAAGTGAATGTCGTCTTCCCTTGGTCATCCGGGTGGATTGGGATTTGGAAAAATCCCGAATAACCATCAAGAAAACAATAATGGGAATGGCCACAAAGCCTCTCCAACATTTCATCAATAAAAGGCAAAGGGAAGTGGTCCTTTCGGGTGGCTTGGTATAATTTTCTGTAATCTATTCACATTCTCCACCCGGTTACAGTCCTAGTGGACACTTCCTCTCCGTTGTCTCTCTTGGCAATCGTCATTCCTCCTTTTTTTGGTACTACGTGAACGGGACTAACCCACTTGCTATGGGGAACGGAGTAGATTATCCCCGCTTCACGTAGTTTTTGGATCTCCTTTCTCACCACATCTTTAAGAGTGGGATTGAGTTTCCATTGAGGCTCAATGGAGGATGCATCTTCATTCTCAAGGGAGATACGGTGCATGCTTATAAAGGGGCTAATCCCTTTTATATCATCAATGCTATACCCGATGGCTGCTTCATATTTTCTCAAAACTCGAAGCAATTGCTCCAAATGAGGGCCATACAAGTTAGCATTGACAATAACAGGTTTTAGCCCCGCATCATCCAAATACACATATTTCAAAGAATGGAGGAGGGGTTTAAGTTTTAGTTGTACCTTGGGAAGAGGCGTAGAGCACTACTCCATTTCCTTGCCACCATCAAGTGACATTACCTCCTCAAATTCATCCTCAACCGGTGCTTCCTCTAGCACCACTTCAACATCATGTTCTTCCTTCTTTTCACAATCGTTATCACTAAAAACTGCTCTAATCATAGGGTCTCGGGGTAGCTCACTCACCCGTCTTAGACCCTCAAGCTCCTCGAGTTCGGAACCCACAAGATCATCACGGCAAATCCTCTCAACCATCGGGTTCTTCAAAGTCTGAGAAAAATCAAAGACAAATCTCTCATTAGCAACTTCTAAGGTAATAGTGTTGGARTTGCAATTAATAACGACCCCCATTGTTCTCAAAGCTTCTTTTCCAAGAATTAGAGGAGTGTAGGGATCCTCTTCAATGTCCATTACCACGAAGTCACAAGGCACGAACACATTGCCTATTTGAATGGGAACATCCTCCAACTCCCCACTAGGGCATCGAATAGTTCGATCCGCTAGTTGAATTGTCTTCCTAGTAGGAAGTAGAGGATAGTTCAATTGCCTTGCTAGAGGGAGAGGCATCAGGTTTACACTCTCCCCAAATCCGCCAAAGCTCCTTTGTGTTACAAGTGACCGATCTTGACCGGGAGAGAGAAACTTCCCGGATCACTAAGCTTCTTTGGAAGCTTTTTGTCGATGTAGGCACTCACTTGGTATGACACTTGGATAGTTTCTTCAATTGGAGTTCTTTTCTTTGCCAATATATCCTTGAGGAACTTTGTGTAAGATGGGATTTGTTGGATAGCATCCAAGAAAGGAATGTGAATTTGAAGTCCCTTGATGAGCTCACAAAACTTAGCAAATTTGTCATTCATCTTCCTCTCCACTATCCTTGCCGGATATAAAGGTGGAGCCTCATATTTAGGATCGTAGACTTCCTCAATCCTTTGCTTTGGAGCCTTATCCTTAGACTTTTCCTTCTTCAATGGCGGAGTTTGTACTTCTTCTCTTGTGGGAACTTCAACCTTATCATCTTCAATACCGTAATCATCACAWCCCACAATCTCTTCTTCATGATCAATTTCGTCCTTGTCGTGCTTGGGCCCCTCGTATGCCGTTCCGGATCTCAATTCAATCCGGTTGATTTGGTCGGGGTCAGAGACTTGAGAAATGTTGGAGGATTCTTCGGTTCCTTTTCCCTTTTGAGCCGTAAGTTGAGCCATTTGCGTCTCCACCAACCTTGTGTGGGCCTTTTGCTCTTTTAACTCACCTTGAATTTGTTGAAGATATTGCAAGATGGCTTGCATGGTGGATTGATCGCCTTGATTTTGACCTTGATTCTCACCTTGCCTCATTGGAGGTGGCGGTTGGTTTGGAGGAAAAAGCCTTTGTGATTGCCTTAGATGCGGTGTCACATATTTGCCCTGATTGTCTTGGGTTCCCGAACCTCTATTTCCTCCAAACCCTTGGTTGTTGTTCCCAAAACCTTGGTTGTTACCTTGATTTCCCCATTGTTGTTGTTGATTCCATGGTTGACCTTTTTGATTTCCCCATTGTTGACCCCCTTGATTGTTGAACCCTTGATTGTTGTTGTTGAAGTCTTATTTGTAACCCCCTTTTCGACCTTGGTTGAACCCTTGGTTGTAGCCATAGCCTTGATTTCCCCATTCATTCCTCGTACCCATTGCCGCCACATGTTCGGGGTCCAAGCCACCACAATAGGACGTGTCGTGGTTCGTGCCCCCAAATATGTTACATGAGAACGAGTTCACTTGTTGAGAACTCGAGCCTTGGCCTCCTTATGTTGGTGGAGTAAGATTCTTGATTGCTTTGTTGAGGGCGTCAAATTGAACTTGGAGCTTGGTGTTATCATCCATTTCCAATTTTCCTCCTCTCTTYGGTTGTGCCTTCCTTCTAACACCTCCCCATGAGTAATTCCTCACAACTTCTTCAATTGTGTCCTCCACTTTATCTTGGGGCACCTTGGCTAGTTGACCTCCACAACCGACATCCAAATTAGCCCTCGATCTAGGCTCTAATCCTTTATAGAAAAATTTCATGAGAAGTGGTTGGGGGTAGCAGTGGTGCGGACATGATCTAACCAAAGCTTGGAATCGATCCCAAGCTTCATAGAGCGATTCATCCTCCTCTTGAGCAAACTGTCCTATCTCCCTTCTCATCTTGGCGGTCTTAGACTCCGAAATGAATTTGTTAAAGAAAGCCTTTGTAACTTCCTCCCAACTCCTCAAAGAATTAGGGGGCAAGCTATTCAACCAAGCCTTGGCTTTCCCTGCTAGAGAGGCTCGAAATAGATGCATTCGAATGTAGTCTTGTGATACTTGATTCGTCGTGATCAATTCGCATGTCTCCATAAATTTTTCCCAATGACAGATAGGGTCCTCATGACCAGGTTCGGAGAATGGCTCCCTTTAGACCATAGATGTGTATGTGGGATGGATTGTGAAGTTGGTGGTGGTGGTTGGCAATAAGATACCACCACGCCTCTCAAACCGATTCGTCACTCCAAAATCTCTAAAGAGCGGCTCGGGCCGCTCTTGGTTGCTCATCTTCCTCTTCCCCCGCCATGTGAGATAATGTGTCTTCGCWTGAAGTGTTATGGGTGGAGGTTGGAGTGTAAGAATGTGCGTCCTCCTCTTGATAGATTGGTTGGGCAGATAGACCTTTCGGTTGGACCCGGCGATACACCCGAAACGTTCTTTCAATCTCGGGATCGATCTGGGGGTCAATGAGGCCGTGATATCGCCTATTCATAAACCAAAACTAAGAAGAGTCTAAGCATTGACAAGTAATTTAAAAAAGAAAATGAAAGCAATTAACTCATCTAAACTAATCAACTAACTTAACCGTAGCTCCCCGGCAACGGCGCCAATTTGATGAGGGGTTTTGAGTCCTATCAAATAACCCCTAAGTTGTAGTGTAGTGGGATTGAACACGAGGAACAACGTAGATTAGTTCAATAGTTAATTGAGGGTCGGAATATTTTTTGGTGATTTTGACTATCAACTAAAATGCAAACAAATTGACAAATATGATAAATTCAAATGTTTAAAAGGTCTAGGGTAATATGATCCAGAACCTTGATCGAATGGGGGAAGCGACTTGCCAAGTCTAACGAAAACCAGGGAGAAGGATACTCTCTAAATTACCCTCGCCGTTCCGCTAGGGCCCCAATACAGAGCTTGAGGTTAGAAACCAAGTTTGAGGTGTATCCCTTAATGCCTCAGAACCCCAAACTCTAATCAAACCACCAACCAAAACAAGAGACAACAACCATCCTAGACTAGTGACTCCTTTCTCAAGGCAATCTCAAATAGAAAATCAAAAGGTGTGTGAAGATATACTCTAATACTCATAGACAAAGCATAGTGAATACCAAATACAAAGAATCAACCATTGGCCAAAAGTCAATCCAAAGCCTCACAACACTCTAAATTTTTCTCCCCGTATTTCATTAACTCAACAAGTCAAAAACGCCCAAATCAATTTTGGGGTTCCATCATATAAAACCCTAGAAAACAAAACTACCCACTATTCATGATTGAAAAAGCAATAAAAAAGAAATAAACAGCCATCTAACACTAAACATGCTTGAGAAGTTGATTAAAACAAAGATTAATAAGAAATAAGCAAACTCAAAATTGATAGCAATTTTAAGCATAGCAAGTACCAAAGCAAGAAAACAATAAAAGAAAACAACAGAGAAGGTTAAGATTGATTACAAAAATGAAGAACTTGATTGAATAAAAATTGCAATTACAAGCTAATTTATCTCTCTCTCGAAACCCTAAGCTAATTCTAATCTAAACCTAAAACTAAGAAAATGGGAGTGTAGTGGGGGTATCYAACACAAGGAATAAGGAAGAGATTGGTAGTTTAGGCAAGGGTCTTGTATTTTTGATTGTCAAGAAATAACTAGCAACTAGTCAAAACTAGGAATTAAAGTCAATTAATTAAACAATCTAGGGTTAGTGCTCCGGAAATCCTAACTAAATTGGGTATGTCTCTCCCGATAACTTGAAAATCGGGGAATGGGATAACTCTCTACTTTTCTCTCACCGTCCTACTAGGGCCCCAATTAAGAGATTGAGTTTGAGTAAAGAAACGGTTGGTATCCCTTAAGACCTCACCAAGTCACCCTCTAAACAAATCGCCATTCAAACAAGAGCAAAAACGACAATCCTAACCACTCTAATCCTCTCTCGAGGCATTATCATGATCATGACTTTTTAAGGCGTGAAAAGATGACATCAATCACTCATAGACAAAGCATGGATAGAAATCTAACACAAAGATTAACCTTGATCAAGGGTTAACAAAGTGCTCAAAACACTCAAAAACCACTTTCCCCTTCATTTCAATTAGTTGGCAAGACAAAACCCCAAATTAATTAGAAACCTCCATAACACAAACCCTAGAAAAGGAACTACTCACTCATCATGGTGATTAACGCATAAAAAACGTGTGAAAATCGTAATTATCACACTAAACATGATTAACTACTCAAAACAACAATTGACATACATTAACTAACATCAACTACTAACACTAGCAACAAGTAGTAATAAACGAAAAAGCAAACAAGAAAGTAAGGAAGAGAATGATACCAAAAACCATGAATTCATTTATTGAATGGAATATATGACTACAAGATTACTAGAACTAGCACTTTCTCGGTCTAAAACCAAGCAATTTTTGTCTAAAAATGTAAAAAAATCCACAGTAGTGAACAGGTGAGGTGCAATAAATGACGTAGGAGTATTTATACATAGAGCTCAATGCGTCAGAATTACAAGCAAAGCCCAAAAAGAAAAATCGAAAATGTGGTCGCTCAGAGGGTGAGCGATCGCTTAGAGGGCCTCGAGCAGTCGCTCAAACCCTTGTGCGGCCACTCAATCCTCATAGGAAAGTTCTTTGCTCAGGTCGCTCAGGGATTTGAGCGATCACTCAGAAATGTTGAGCGGTCGCTCAAAACAATCTAGAAATGGCCTTCAGATCCTCTGGTCAGTCCCTAGTCGCTCAATGGCCGCTCACTAAGGCTGAGCGGTCGCTCAAAATGGTCTGAGCGACCGCTCAAAACATTTTTGCCTTGAGCCATTTGACCCTCTGGTCGCTCCTCCAAGTTGAGCGGTCGCTCAAGTCTTGAGCGACAGCTCAGAGACTTTGAGCGGTCGCTCAGAATGCCTAAATACTTGGTTTTCCTCCTTCTTTGCCCAACTTCAAGCCTTCCACTTGCTCCATTGCCTTGCTCATTAGCTCCAATATTTCCACGTGACTCCAAAGCTCAACAAAAATGACCTCATCACCTATAAAGTACTCATAAAAATGTCAAAGTAGGTGCCAAAATGGCCAAAAACACATCAAAAATGCATCATTTCAGATAAATGACCCCAAATCACAAGTGGGATGKAAATGAGCTAAGATGGGACTTAAAACACACATTAGAGATCAAAACAAGGTCTAATTTTAAGGGAAATGATTCTAATAAGTGGCCATAAAAGCCACTTATCACGTATTCGTAAAAATGGATACGGATCCGCGGATCCGGGGCGGGTCCAAGATCCATTGCCAYCTCTAGTTCCAAGTATTGCAAGTTTCACCAAGATATTGGCCATGTCACTAATCGATGTTTCTATCTTCAAAGAGCATTAGATGRACTCGTTGATGACGGCAAAATCCCTAAGCACTTGATTAAGGGAAGAGCATCCCAAGATCAAGAAGGGAAGAGTCGTTGGTCATCTGAGGAAGAGGAGGACATTGATCCATAGGTTGTAAACATGATCTCTGGTGGGTTTGCGGCTGGTGGGCCTACCATAAGAAGAAGGAAGGATAACCTTTGTAGTCTCTCCCAAGTGATGACCACAGACAACTCTGAGGAAGAGAAGTTCCTCGAAATGAAGATCTCCCTAAAGGAAAGAGACTCAGCTCTAGTAAAAGTACCCCATGATGACCCTCTAGTGCTTGAATTAAAGATTGCCAATCTCAACGTAAAGAGAATCCTTATAGACATTGAAAGTTCTTCAGACATCATTAGCTTCAGTTGCCTCAAAAAGCTCAAGTTTGATGATAGCTCCTTTATTAGAGCCAATCATCCGATAGTAGGTTTCGGTGGAGGTGTTGGTTGTCCTGTGGGAACGGTCTTCATTCCGATGAGGTTTGGAGACAAGAAAAGGCGTAGGCATGAAGTTGTAAAGTTCTTGGTGGTTGAAGACATGACAACCTACAACATCATCCTCGGCCGCCCAACATTGAACAAGGTTAAAGCTGTGATAGTCATTCATCTCCTTCTCATGAAGTTTGTTTGTGATGATGGGAAGGTTAGTTATGTTTATGGAGACCAACTCTTCGCAAGAGAATGTTATTTAACAGCTATAAAGGATGTTCCATCAGAGAATGACGCGAATGAAGCTGAAACTAGTAAGGGGCAACCCTCCGAGACAAAGAAAAGGAAGGCCAATAAGGTCCTCACCACACAATGCTCGCTCCAAGAAACTTTCTCGGTCCATAATCTCAAAGATGTAACTCCATCTCCTAAGGAAGATGAAGAGCCTGCAGATTTCATGCTTGATGAATCACGACCAGAGAGGGTCGTTAAGCTTGGCTCGTTGGCTCACTCTTCAATGGGACAAGAGTTGAAGACTCTTCTTCGTGAGTTTCAACATGTGTTTACATTTTCAGCCGAACAAATGCCGGGTATTGATCCCAAGATTGCCCAACATGAGTTCAATGTTGAAGAAGGATACAAGCTAGTGAAGTAAAAGAAAAGGAACTTGGGATAAGTTCGAAGTAAAGCTGCTGATGAATAAGTAAAGAAGCTGAGGATGCGGGGTTCATTCGACCTTGCAAATATCCTGAGTGGGTCGCCAACGTCGTCCTTATGCCTAAACCCAATGGCACTTGGCGTATGTGTGTAGACTACAATGACTTGAACAAAGCATGCCCCAAAGATAGATTCCCTCTCCCAAAGATAGACAAGTTGGTAGACTCTACTATTGGTCATCAAGCTTTGAGTTTTGTGGATGCCTTCTCTGGTTTTCATCAAATTCCATTGAAAGAAGAAGACCAAGATAAGACGGCCTTTGTGACCGATAATAGCCTCTATTGCTACAAAGTGATGCCCTTTGGATCAAGGAATACCCCTACACATTCCAGAGGTGTGTGAACACTATCTTTGCTGCTCAACTGGGGAGAAATGTGGAAGCATACATTGATGATATGATCATCAAAAGTAAGAACTTGGAAAGCCACCCAGCTGATTTAAAAGAGACATTTGAAACTCTCCGGCATTTTAATATGAAGTTAAATCCTAAGAAGTGCACTTTTGGTGTGACGTTCGACAAGTTCCTTGGATACTTCGTGGACCAGCGAGGTATAGAAGCTAATCCCGATAAAGTTCAAGCTGTTCTTGACATGTCCTCTCTAAGAAGTGTGAAAGAAGTTCAAAACCTCACTGGTTGCCTAGCAGCCCTGGGAAGAATTCTATCAAAATCTGGTGACAAGTGCCAATATTTTTTCAATGCGATCAAGAAGAAAGCCATGTTTGAATGGACGGAGGAGGCGGAGGCAGCATTTGTCAAACTCAAGGAACATTTACACTCTCTTTCATGCTTGGTGAGCCTAATTGATGGAGAGACCTTATATCTCTATCTGGCCGTCTCCAACCATGCTCTCTCGGCTGTCCTTGTTGCTGAGAGAGAAGGGTCTCAAATGTCTGTCTACTTCATCAATCACGTTCTTCAAGGTGTTGAACATCGTTATTAAACGGTGGAGAAGTTTGGACTCGCTTTGTTCATCGCTTCCAGGATGTTTAGGTCGTACTTCGTGGCTCATCATATAATTGTCTACACCAACCAACCCCTCAAACAACCCTTTCTCCAAGTTGGAGACATTTGGAAGGATGCAACGTTGGGCAATTGAGCTGAATGCCTATCACATTGAGTTTGAGCCTCGGAAGATCATAAATGGGCAAGCACTTACAGATTTTATGGTAGAAATGACAAGGCCTGAAGTGGAAGAGCCCAAACATGATCATTAGGTTCTCCTTGTTGATGGCTCGGCAACACAGAATGGATGCGGGGCAGAAATCCAATTCAAGTCACCATAACGAGATATCTATGAATATGCAATGAGGTTTAATTTCCAAGCGTCGAACAATGAAGCTGAGTATGAGGCACTCATAGCTGGTCTTAGGATGTGCAAAGCTGTTGGGGCAAAGCATATTGAAGCAATGTCCGATTCCCAACTGATTGTAAGCCAAGTGAATGGCAACTAAGAGGCTTGAGAGGAGAGCATGGCCAAGTATCTTGACATGGTCAAGAAGGAAGATGAAGGTTTGGAGAGCTTTATTCTTACTCAAGTTCATAGGTCGGAGAARAATCAAGGTGATGCACTCTCCAAACATGCAAGCTCAGCCACAGGCAACGAGAAAAGATCAGTCTTTTGGGAAGTTATTGATAAGAAAAGCATTGAAGACATGGAGCAAATTCACTTCATTGATCGGGGCAACACTTGGATGGATGAAATTCTGGATTATAAGAAAAATGYAACTTTGGCTACTGACCCTGCCAAGGAAAAGTACATCAAGGCAAGAGATTCATGGTTTGTCTTATGGAACGGAGTGCTCTACAAGAAGGCCTACCCCCATCCTCTCCTCAAATGTGTTACTCCTAAGAAGGGCCAAGAAATACTCGAGGATTCACATGAAGGATTTTGTGGAGCACACATTAGAGGAGGGTCCTTAGCGTAAAAAGCTTTGAAAACTGGGTATTATTGGCCTTCGGTGCGACAAGATGCAATCACCATGGTCAAGAAATGCCACAAGTGTCAGATTTATGGCAAACTTATTCAGCAGCCAGCAAATCATCTTACTCCGGTTCTCTATCCTTTGCCCTTTGCTAAGTGGGGCATGGATATCCTTGGTCCATTCCCTCAAGCCTCGGGGAAAAGGAAATATGTCTTAGTTACTATAGATTACTTCACTAAATGGGTGGAGGCTGAACCAATGAGAACCATCAAAACCACAGATGTTGAGGGCTTTATTTGGAAGAATATCATCACAAGGTTCGGTGTGCCAATGTCTATTGTCTTTGATAACGGACCACATTTTGAGACTCCCATGCTTAAAAGTTGGTTGGCTAGGCAGGACATTGCTGCTCATTTTAACTTTGTTGCCCTTCCTTAAGCCAATGGCCAAGTGGAGGCCTTCAACAAACTCATCAGTGATGGCATCAAGAAGAAACTTGACAACGCAAAGGGCTTGTGGATGAAGGAGCTTTATAATGTTCTTATGTCACTCAAACTACAGCCAAGGGCTCAACTGGAGAGTCCCCATTTATGCTGGTGTTTGGATTAGAAGCTGTCCTCCGAATTGAAGTTTATGAGCCAACTTTGAGAGTTATGCTTTATAATGAAGAAGACAACTAGGCTGCTCTTTGACACAACCTTGATCTTGTGCCCGAGATTCGAGGAAATGCTCTGCTAAGGCAACAACTATAAAAAATGAGAATGACCAGGGAGATTAATAAGAAGGTCAATCTCCGATCTTTCAAGGTTGGTGACTTGGTGCTAAGGAAGATGGAAGCCCTTAGTCACTCCAAACTGGGAGGGACCATACAAAGTTGTCAAAGCTATCAGGGAAGGAACTTTCAAGTTGGAGACCATGGACGGGAAGCTGCTGCCCAGGACATGGAATGCAGACAAACTGAAGAAGTATTATCTGTAGAACTCTCCAAACTATTTCAAGCAATGTAGTRAAGTAAGTTTAGTTTGCCCCATCTATGTAATTAAATGACTCATGTCACCTTCTTTTATCAATGAAATGAGCACATTTGCTGCCCCAATTATGTTACTTGTTAAATACTTTTCTTTATTTGATGCATTTTGACTTAGTTTTCAAAACTTGCTTGAGGGAAAAAATTTCAATCTAAGGATAGCTAGTCAACCAATTCAGTTGTCTCCTACAAATTTTGCCAACGACTAGAATTTTCAGGGGCAAAAAAACTAATAGTCCTGCTCGAGGGTAGAACTATCAAACTAAGGAAGGTTAATCAACCAACCAACCTTAACCTTGTTATTTTCAAACTTAGCCGACGGTATAAGTCTTCAAAATAACAAGGGCGAGACTTCTACTCCTACATGATACTTAGAAATAGAAAACTTTACACCTTCAAATGTTGCTGACAACATCCATTTTTAAGTGTAAAACGCTTATCACTTTTTCAAGATTAAAACAAGCCCTTTATTCAAAGGCACCTCTCACTAAAAGACCTTTTCTCAAAAGCAATACGTGTAAGACCTTTTTACAATGGCAATAAAAACACTATCCATTAMAATAAATTGAAAAATTGAAGCTACCAATATAGCAGCTCGGCAGACATGCTCTTCCTCAAGGGAATAAAATTTTTCAACCGAGCTGAGGTGTGGAAACCCTAAAATATCTTCCAACATGTMTGCTTAGCAAAATTTATGTTCTTCTTCAAGGGAAAAAGAATCTACCGAGTCGACGRTGAAAAACCTTATCTTGACTCCCAACATTCAGGCCSGGTAGAAAGATGTTCTTCATCAAGGGCCTCAATGTTTTGCCGAGCCGAGGGTTGAAAACTCTAAATTGATTACGAACTACCACAGTTGACTTAAAGTATAAGACCCTCGTAAAGGGCACAGACGGCAAGGGCAATGCCTCGATGTTCAAGTTTAAGGGGAATCAATGGTAGTTGATTGACTCAACGCCACTTGTAGGCCTTCAGTCAATCAACACTTCAAATCTTATAAAATTGAACATCTCGGCAGTTTTTTTGCAATGGTTGACTTGAAGGGGGCAATAGAGTACTTGCCGAGCAGAAGAGGTCATAAAATTTTTGAAAAACTTCCATGCTTGAGTATTTCTTCAAATTACTTAAGTTATATTTCAATCCAACCATTGCAAATCTTTCGTCAAAATACTTGAGTATTTCTTCAAACTACCTAAGTATTCCTTAATTCAACCATCACAAGCTACTCGTTAAAATTACTTAAGTATTTAATCGAATTACTTAAGTTATAGAATAAACAAGTTATAGTTATCTTCATAAATCAGAACACTTGCCAATTATCAAAAGAAAAGCAAATAGGGCAATAAAGGAATTGGCAAAATACTTTATCAATTTCATTCAAACCRGAGTCATCACTCGGCAAGGATAATTACAGAAGAAGTGTAGAGATAAGACCGAGTCTTCACTCAGCAAAATATTACAAAACAGATTCAAACTGAGTGTAGCAAAACATATACAAATACAGATAAAAAGAGRTAATGAAATTAAACTAAGTTTGCAAAGGGGCAGCCTCAGAAGACTTGGCAGCATTAGTTGAAGCTGGAGGGACGGCTGTTGATACATTGTAGGCAGCTTTCTTGTCCTTGGCCTCTTTCTTTTTCTTCTCTTCAAACTCTGCCAAGACCTTAGCATTACGAGCAACAGCCTCTTCATCAATCTTTTTCAACTCCAACTCTTCTGGAGATAGCTCCTCATCCTCGTCGTCATCTTCTTTTTCACCACTCTCTTCTTCCTCGTCATCTTCTTCCTCGTCATCTAAGGGAGGTAGAGTTGGGACAAATTTAGCTGGTAGTGGCTTGTTSTCCCTGACGGCGTTGACGACTTCTTACTTATATTTGATTCGCCGAATGAGGGAGTTGTAAGTGGTTTGGTTCTCACATTCACCAAAAGCCTATGCTTCCCATTTGAGGAGTTGATTCTCAACTGCCAGCCCACCATCAACTGCCATTTTCTACCAATAATCAGCCTTGGTTTGCAAGTTGACCTTAGAAGTCTAGGCATCCTCTAAGGACATCTTTAATTGCTCATTCTCAATTTTTAGAGCAGAGTTGGCAGTTGAGAGCGGCTCAATAGATTCCAAGAGCTCCTTTTGTCTTGCTTGGCTGTCTTCAATTTCTCCTCGYTAGTAGATTCAGCAGCGGAGATCTTTGAATCTGACTCGACAACTTGGTTTTTGAGGGAGATAATCTCTTCCTTAAGCATTCTTTCAAAAATAGAGTTTTCAATCCTCATCATTGTCTTTTGGTGAGTCATGAAGTCGTCAGCAGTTATAGCAAAGTTCATGTTCTTGTTGCTTTCTTCGATTTCCCTCTTCAATCGCTTTTCAATGCCGTCCACCCTGACCAAAAACTAAATAAATAAAAAATGGTTATGTGTTAAATAGTAGTCGACAAATAATAAAGGGCCGGCAGAACAGAAAGTAGAAGCGAGCACTCACATCCATTAACTCTCTCTTCAAGGGCCTGATGAAGCCTTGGTTGCAACCTTTTAAGGTTTGGGAGTAGAGTGGGTCTACACACTTGAGCATTTTTTCTACCATTTTTGTTCTCTCTTTTGTCGAGAATCTCAGCTCATCATTGTTGGCATCATCTTCATCAGCGACATGTTGTCTCTCCAACTGCTTTTCTAGTTGCTCTAGAGAAGTGTTAATTGCAACAAGGAAGGCAATTACCCATGGATTAGATGGACATGAAGAATGAGTGTCATTGGAATACCAGATAGTGGTGACGACGTTAGGGTAATACTTACCACCCTTTTTCACATGCTCTTTCATTCGATCAAGGATGACAGACGACATTTTATGAAGTATTTCCCAGTGGATGTGAGTTAGTTGCTCGACATTGGGGAACCTCTTAGCTAACTCCTCAGCAGTAGGAGGGACATAAATACCTTTTTCAACGGCCTTTGCAAAGGCATTGTAGACAGGATCTTGTCTCATCCTATGGAATGTATGGATGGAGTCCTAATAGAGGGGGTCGTCTACGACAAACTCGTTGCGAGCAACCTTCTCAGCAACTGTTTCCTCTGGCATCATATGTTTAAGAGGGTCGCCGGCACGAGGTGACTCATCACCAGTGTATAAATTTGTTTGCTCGCCTGCAAAATCATGCCCTCCAGTTTAATGGAAGAGGGGATCAAATCTTACCTCCTCATGCTGCTCGGTAGGTTGGTCTTCCAAATCGATGACTTCCTCGGCCACTTTTCTCTGACCACTTTCTGTGGGAGTTGCTTCATCCTTGGATGGAGACTTTTTTGCTTTTTTAGCTACTATCTTCCTTCTCTTCTTCTTTTCCGAGACTTTTGAGGTCACMCCCTTTTTCCGTTCGGCAGATCTAGAAGAAAACTTCTTCGATGAGTGATGAGCCATCGTCGGCATAACTTGATCTGGATTTTTTGGGATTGTTACTGTAATCCCCTCATCCAAAGTCCGCTCAGCAGACTTAATCTGCTCATTTGTTGCCTTATCATCGGCAGATTTGGTTTGCTTTGGCCTTTTGGCCTCCTTTTCCCCTTTAGCTACCTTAGTTGTTTTTCTCTTGGCAAGTGTCTTTTTTGGCTTGTCATATGCAAGACTCCTTTTGATAACTCCATAGGGAGTTGCTTGAGTATGCATATGAAAAGAAAGATACGAAGGATAGAAAACTAATAACATATTAACTAAGTAAAAGGGATTTCTTGACCTTCGGTTGGATAGGCAACCTTTCATCAGAAGGCTGTCAAGCTGATGCTTAAAAACCCAATATTGCTTACTACCATACATCGTCGACAGGTCATCATTTGCCGACCAACTATGTTTGCAAGCAAAAACGGGTTTTGAACCCTCGGCTCGGCGAACATTTTTTCTCATCGGAAAGGGGGAAAAGTAAGGAAATATGTGGTTAAAAGGTAAAAATAGATTAGAGATTAAATATAATAGGGATTAAAATGGTACGGAGTACAAAACAACAAGTTCCTATTTTTCCACGGAGTAGAATAATTATTAAAATTTCAAAATTTAATTTTTTTTACTAATATTATGTTATGTTATTTGTATTTAGAAATAGTAGAATTTTTAATTCAAATATTGAATCAATAATAATTTATGAATAAAACTTTACACACAAAAAAAGTTTCTGTAGGTACTTTGTCAAATAAATTTTGCTTAATTTATGAAATACCAGTATTGTTATTTCTCATTCTACAATCAAGCGACCTATTGATGATTTTCTCATAATTTAAATCATCTTTGTAAGCACGCTATTTTATTATTTAATTAGGGTTAACATTAAGTTTACAATACAATCTCTTAGTCTCTTCCATAAACTTTCTACGGAGCTATAACAATAGTAAGACAGGAGTAAAGTTGCATGCATTGCATTCATTAAAAGCTAGTTTTTTATAATGGAAGTTGAGTCAAAAAACTAAAATAGTTTGGAGACAAAAAGTGTAAATGGGGGAAAATAAGAGAAAGTAGTAGGTCCACCCTATAAAAAATAGTAAAAGCATATCCAAAAATGGAATAAAGCGCAATGCACAA
The DNA here is from genome assembly GCA_008642245.1 of Bassia scoparia. NCBI lineage: Eukaryota > Viridiplantae > Streptophyta > Magnoliopsida > Caryophyllales > Amaranthaceae > Bassia > Bassia scoparia. Next base: position 13,626 of record SNQN01003337.1, on the reverse strand, counting down.
ATCATTTTGAAACGACCAAATAGGGTACTGCACAAGACAATTCAATATTGAACGAAGGGAGTATAATAAATTAAGCCGGATTTTTCTATATTTTTTCACAATTTTTTGTTTTTTTTAAATCAATTTATACAATTTAATACATAAAATACGGGCACAAGGAAAAACACACAAAACCAGGATTTCCAAAAAATTCCACGCAATGAACTTGGACACAAAACCTTCTCATATCTGTTCAAGCAACATATCAAACTTTCATGGAAAAATACTAACTAGAGATCAATTAAACGAATTTTGCAAATCAATCAATAATCCATAAAAGGCAAAAACATCACGAAAAAAATAAAAAATTTATGGGTGAAATTCCGCCCATTTTGTGCTCCTCATGTGACTCTTACACTATAAATAAAGGCCTAGTGAAGCTCATTTGGACAACTTTCGACATCTTGTACTTACATTCTATCGAAATCATCTCTAATCTCTCTCATTCTCTCTTTGTACTTGGTTCATTAAGTTCTAAGTGTTCTAAGGTCTTCATCAAAGCACTTTGTTTTTTCTCGATTCAAATTGTATTACAAGGTAGGTGTGAAGCCAAAGTCTCAATCATGCTAACCCCTTTTGCATGCTTGTTTGGAGATTCGACTTCTTGTAATTTACATGTAATTTTGAATTACAATTATTCGACAGAAGTTAAAATCGACAATAACTTAGGCATAAACTTTAATTTTCATACGAGTGCTTACATGCTTATCACAGTATATTGTTGTTTAAACAAGACCTACAAATTGCACGTTTACACCGCTAAAAAGATAATTTTTCGACAAATTGGTTTTTAGGCTCCTTAAACATTGATTAATTAAACAAAAATTCTTGTATGCATCAGCTGCAAGATAAATTTATTGCACGCCAAGCATATAGTAACCATTTTAATTAGTCTATATAGCAACCCATTATTCACTTTACATCAATATATAGTGATAAATAATAAAGGTCAGTATATTGATAAAAGGGTTACTATATTGACCGAAAGGGTCACTCTAATCTGGTGAACAATAAATTTATTGTTCACCCGGTAAACTTAAGACTTGGCGTTAATTCAAAGCGAACACTTTAATTAACAACATTATTCTTATGGTGTTGTATATATTTTGTTAAACAATTCACCTAGCTAACAATCTTGCCCAATTAGGTTTAAAACGGAAATATCTACGTTGTAGTCATTTCGACAATGAACTCACAATAGACCAACTAGAGGCCGCTAGATGTGAGGGGCAAGGCACATTGTACACTATTTCGCCCTTACCCTTGTCCCATAACTTTGGTGCACTATCAGACATTTCATCTTGGCAAGACATAATAATGAATTTTGCAGCTCTCGAAAAGAGTGTGGTGACGACTTCACCTCTACTAGTGTTCTCGAGTATAAACACACAATCCTCAAGCATACTAATACTATGCAAATAGCAACAAAATAATTTTTCGTAAACACTGCAAAATACAGCGTGGGCCTCAAGCCTCAAGGGAATTCCCTTTGTTGCAAACCCATTTGCGTAAACAAAGGGTCTACACTACCAATTCTTGACTTTAACAAATGGTATGAGCTTTTTGTTCGCAAGTTAATCCCTCCAACTATGAAGAGAAGCATGGAGAGACCATAAAGGAATAGAAAAGGAGAGAGGGGGGTAAGCTAGAGAAAAAAGAAGAGAAGTAGCACATCTCAACCCAACACTTGAAAATAACTAGTATTTGGCCTGTACAAGGCATGGGTTCACTTTGTATTTAACTTTGATTTTATGATGGAGAGAAATAATGCTAGGTATATAGTGATGAAAAAAAATCAAGTTTTCTATGATTTTTCACCAATTGAAATTGGTAGATTCATCTGCCCTTAACGGATGAAAGAATGAATAATTGTTGTGTTTTTTTGAAGAAAAATTAATTCATTGATAAAACGTCATATGACATCTACAAAAAGAATTGAATACAAACAAATGTTGAATTTAGAAGGGTAAAAAAACACTGTCGTGCAAACAAATAAAATAAAACCAAGTCAAAGGCCCAATTACCAACGATGCCAACTGGCGAAGTTATATATCATTTCATTCCAAAAGTATTTCTTCAAGTGTAAAAGGTTCTCAAATAGAAATTATGAGAAAAGGGGTAACATGTTTACCATTACTGTTGAAGCTAGKTTGAAAAGATTCTCTATCCATACAAGTAAACACTTCTTTTACTTTATTTGTCCAAAAATAATAATCATATTAGTTTACATAAATACTTGAAAATGTTCATTTATCACAACTGAACTAAAAAAGAACTTGGACTAAATTGAAGATATTTTGACCCATATATATGAAGACAATATTACTTTAGTTGACAATATTAATTTTGGTGATGGTTTTCAATTCATAATTAGTTGTATAAAACGCCGTGGAAAGTGAACTAATATTAACTGCACTAACTTTGATGGTATATGCACTAATATCTCTTTAGGAGTTTAGACATTATAGGATTTTAATAATTTACGAATAATTTGATATGACACCTGCAACTTATATGACATATCATGTCAATTTGTTGAAATAGAAGTACTGCGTAATAAAATTGAAGATAATTTATACGCATTGTATAACGGTTTGTGTTGTTAAAAACCAGTTGTTCAATAATTGGGTAATTAAAAAGGCGTTAGTAATGTTTTTTTTTGTCTTCAGGAAAACGAATTGAACATTAAACTAATATATTACTGTATATATCTTTTTTTTCTATATTTGTTTTTGTTTTTTTTTAACATTGTTATTTTTTTAAAGAAACGTTTTAGGTTTTTTTATTGGAAAAATTGAAGGATATTTTTTTTTAGGAAAAATTGAAATAGATAATCCCACATTTTGTTGGTCTATTGATAATAATCTCACATGAGTGAAATTTTTGATTAAGCTCAGGTGCGAAGGGAAAGCTAGGCGACGAGACGGGGTTGAGCTCAATTGGGTGTCATGGTGTAGGTGGTGATTATGGTGGTTTGAGGGGGTTAGAGGTAATTTGTAAAACCAAAATTAAAAAATAAATAAAATAAATAACCTGTTGAACATGTTATAGGTAAAAAGACCCATTTTGAGCAGATTGTGGCAAGAGGTGAGATTATTATCAACAGACTACCAAAAGGTGGGAATATCTATTTCAATTTTATCTTTTCTTTATATAGGTTAATATAATCTTATCTAGACTAAAAGTAATCATCTGTATCTTATCATAAAGCAAAAAAAAAAAAAAAAAACCTAAGCTAATAAGACTACTTTAAAATCAATTTTAAAACACTCGCTAATCATGTGTATATTATTATTTTTTAATCATTTTTCATTAAAACCAATAAAAAAACTACTCCGTAATTGGTTTTAACGTAGTCATATTACTTCAACAGTAAATGCTTTCCAAGTTTGATTGTAATATTCCTTACCAAAACTTTTTTTGACAGGATTCCTTAAAGAAACTAATATTGCTTCTTTATATTTTTGTACAACTAACTGTGAGTTTTTTTTTGTCAACTTCTTTTAGTACTTGTTTCAATATCCTTTTTTTACTTTCTCATCACATAAATTATTCGTTTACATCTCTAACCATCACTATTCATCGAGGGGCTACTAACTAAATTCAGTCGAATTAGTACATGATTATGGAATGGGATGAAAGGTTTGTGACGTCTCACGTGAAATCCACTGGCCACGTGTCCACTCAATATTGGATCAAGCAATCTATATGGCAAACACTATAGATGAAATAAATCATATTAGAAGCAGATCGAGAATTAGATGTTTGTACGCCATTACGGTGGTAATGGATAATCAACGGTGTGGACGAGTGACAAATGTCACACATCTAAGCTTCCAAGGATAAATGTAAAGCACCTATAAATACCCTTAGAAACTCAATAATGACACACATTCAATATTTTCAACAACCAATCACTTGAGAACTTATCTCTCTACTCTCTCTCTCTCTCTCTCTCTCTCTCTAATTCTCATAGCACTTTATTTCCTTAATTTCTCGTACTTACTTAAGCATCAGAGGGAAGATAATTCGAATAGGATTATTCTCCTTTGTGCAGATGCAAAGGAAGCATATCATATGCGAAAGTGCTAAGGACCAAGGTTGTGCTAAGGAGTAAGTGCTAAGTTTCCATCCCAACTGTAGGCGTGTGCCCTTATCGGTCCTTGTCCTACGTCGATTTTGTTCGTGGATTCGAGCCACGGATCCCGCACATGAGTGCGTTTGGGTAGTGTTGTCGAGTAGGGAATTGCCACCATGGCTATACAGGTGAATAACAAACACCCGAAACATTGGTGTCAAGTCAATGGCCCCACTGTTTGATCTAGTAACCAGTTCGTGGGTTCGGGGACATGGTATGGAAAGAATCTTTGACCCAATCTGCGCGCATGTAGCGGCRTCTACTCGGTCTCATTGTAATTCCATTTGATCAAATCCATTGAATACACAACAACATKGCAATATTATCCTTAGGAAGCGCTCTAGCCTTAGAAATCTATTAAAATAGTGAGTTTCTATCATGGAAATATCACTACCTWGGCTAATTGTTGTGATCACTTCAAATTAATCAAATTCATAAGGTGCTTAAGATCCATTTGTCCATGATTAATCTTAATTTAATGTGATTTAACAATTCCCGGTCTTGTTTAAGCAATCAAAAAGTGTCTCATGCATAAACAATGTCAAAATACAAGTGAGATAGTGATTAGTATGCAATAAAGAAAACTCAAATATACGAATCAAACTGACCTTGCTTCGCTWTCAATCACAAAAGAAAACAAAGGATAGTGTATCAAAACTTTGCTTCCAATTGAATCGCTAGATTCGTAAAGAAACGACTCCGAAATTTGCGACGAACTTGAGAACTTTTGATGTGATGAGTAATTTGTATTTTTGTGGTTGATTTATGTGTGAGAGAGATTTTTGAATTGCACTTCATATAATGATTTTCGTATGATTAAACACTAAGAGCATGCATTTATAGGCTTTGTTTAAAAAAAATATATAGATACGGAATAGCAACCGTATATACGGTTATGTGATCCGTATATACGGTCAATATGACCGTATTAACCGTATATATGGTTGTGGCTGACGTGGCAAGACACGTCAGCGATCAGTGTGTAATTTCTAATTTTATCTATCTTTTGTTCGGGAATAAATATCCGTGTTTTTGCATCTAAACTACTATCCAATTAACCTTTATCCACTTTTGTATAAACTAGGTGGATAAGATTAATCTTCTAGAATATTCTGGATCATTCGTGAATTATTTGGATTTATCTACGAATTTCAAAATTCATTTATTTTCGAAAATCATTTTTAAAAAATTGTAAAAATCATAGAAAATCAAAGAAAAATCAGTAATTAATCTAAAAATACTGGCGAACTCAGAAAATTGAGAAGAACAAAATCCTAAAAATAAAAAAATAACCTTCGGTAAAATTTCTAAAATATCCTAAAAATAAAGAAAAAAGCCTAAAAATAGAAAATTATTAAAATAAATACTTTACGCCTATTATTCTGCTCTCTACGTATGATTTCACTTGTGCAACTGGATGTGGTTTATGGATTTTGTCGCAACTTTCGGAATCAAATCTATTTCGAGATGTCGTACTTTTCTTCATCGACTATTCAATTTAGGGAGACATTTTTAGGTGTCTACACCAACGTGCAATAGAGGTCAGCTCTCCAAAGGTAACATTGACGGGAAGCCTCCACCCTTTTTTCAACCCAAAAGCCGAGGAAATCTTCTGGCATAGCACTTTGCTCTTGCTACAACATTTGACACCGTCTGTGAGGAGGAATCAGCAAATGGTTTCAAGAGATGACCAAACACAACGAAGGGAGAACACTCCTCCATCTTTCGAAAAGGAAAGCAATCCCAATGGTGAGAATCATTTTGATAACTTTATCTACCAAAGTGTGGAAGACTTGGATACTTTTCTTCGGATAGAGCTATCACTCCTAAACTTGGATAGTTGCTACATAACTCGTGATATCCTAAAGGAGGAGATCGGTGRTGGGGTGCGAGATGTCACAGATCGTTTCTTCATACTGAAAGAGGAGAATGCTCAAATCCAAGCTCTGAAAAAGGAAAATGCACGCTTGAAAGCCATGAGTGCGGATCGGAGAAGACTAAAGTGAGTGGCGGAGAAGCGGCCGCTAAGCTTCAAGCCTTAGACATCACCACTCTASTACCTCCAAATATGAAAACACTTAAGATCAATAATCCCCTCCTAGAGACAAGGGTAAGCATGTCTCAACTCAGTTGGTCCCCATCGAAAGGGGAAAGAGTTAGGTTTGGAAGTATCGCATCACTCCTAAACCTTTGTCAACTGCCCYAGGGTCCCATTTAGTAGAGGACTATATCGCTTTGATGATGGCAACAATGATGATGGTAAGATTTCAACCAAAAACCATGAAACAAAACATGTTAGAATGCTCATTGAGAGGAAGAAGCTAGATCGTGAAGCTTCTTCCATGGACATTCGCGCCATCTTTCAAAGGAGAAAAGAGTAAGCTGAAAGCAAGAATGCAAGGAAAATTTTTGAAAGAAAGAGAGCCGAGAAACTTAAGCAAGCTACTCATGCAAGCGAGCACTCTCTCACGGGATCTACCCCAGTTTGCACGGATCCATCATACCGTTCTTTTAGAACTAATGGTCCATCACATAGCACATTGAAACATCTTGTAGTTCATTCACATTGTCAAGAACCCGAAGTTAGGTCTCACTGAAGTCGAGGGCAGCACCAAAGCAGTGTTCGCCCATATCAAGAGTATGGACATCTATCTCTTGGGATGGAAGGGAAATTACAAGCGCTCTCACTAAATAACAAAAGTCCCTTCTCTACTTCCATTTTTATGGAACGTCAGACTTAGAAAGTTAAGTGTCCATTTATCGAGGCATATGATGGCTCCACTGAACCTGATGATCATTTGGCGATCTACAAGCACCCCATGTTGACCACTCAACCCGATTATGCGACTTGGTGCAAGTACTTCCTAGTCACACTCAAGGGGATGACACCAAGATGGTTCAGTGGATTGCCTTCAGGTTCTATTCACAATTTTTTCAGAACTTGCTATTGTCTTTACTCGTCATTTCATGGCAAATCGCCAAGAAAGGAAGAGTAGCATACACTTAGTTAAGATACAACAACGTCGCAATGAAAGCTTGCAAAGTTATGACAAGTGTTTCAATAATGAGACTCTACAAATTCCGGGCTTGACGGACTAAGTGATCTTAGATAACTTCTATCGTGGACTGAGTGACGATAGCACTTTCAAATTCGACATGATCCAAAAAAATTGCCAAGACCTAAATGAGATTCTCAAGAAGGTCAAGGCTTACATTCTTGCYGAGGAGATGTGCTCAGTCCACAAGCCAAAGAAAGAGAAGTTCCATCTTCCACAAAACCTCAGCACAATCATAACCAAGGACACCGAAGTGGTGGAGACAATCGGAAAAGTTCAGGGACRTGGAACATTAAGGAAGTGGAGTTATCAAAGAAGTGGAGGGGACACAAGAAGAGAAAGTTCATTTATACCCTAACGGTGGAATACACTAAGGATCTATTCCAAGTATATATAGAGGTTAGCAAGGTTGTGACGATAGAGGACCCTCCCCAATCAAAAGTAAACTTGAATCAAGGGACAAGTCCAACTATTGTAAGTACCATAAGGAGGTTGGACATGTCATAGATGATTGCTTCACTTTGCAAAGCACCTTGGACCGCTTAGCACATTAAGGCAAGGTGAAGAAGCATTTGATCAAAAGTTTTCTAAAGAAGTCTCCATCCAACGATGGTGCCCCCAAACGAAGAGCATTTCGACTCAGGAATAGTTCACATGATCTCTGGAGGATTTGCAGTGGGAGGCCAAAGTGCCAAGGGTTAGAAGGACTATATTTGAGATTTTTAGGAAGTGATGGTCCTTGACAAGGAAGAAGGAGATGAGTTTCCCGATGTGTTATCTTGAAGAAGGAATGCAGGGAGGTAAGCACCCCCCATGATGACCCACTCGTGTTAGAGATGAAAGTCACTGATAAATAAGTCTATAGAATCCTCATTGACGCGGGAAGCTCCTCAGACATCATAAACGCTTCGAGTGCCTCCACAAGCTCAAGTACAATAATGACGATCTTGTGCCATGCCACAACCCTATCATTGTCTTTGGGGGAGGAATCATCCAACCAGTTGGCACTGTAGTCTTACCTCTCTAAATGGGAAAGGAACACAAGTGTAGGCACATGAAGGTCAAGCTCCTAGTGGTGCAAAACATGACAGACTACAATATTATACTTGGACGTTTAACCCTCAATGCCTCCAAATTTGTTGTGGTAACTCATTTAATGTTTATGAAACTTGTATGCAATGATGGTAAAATAGGTGCTATCTATTACAATGAGCAAGTCGCTCGAGAGTGCTATATAACCACCGTCAAMCCACTTGTTAGGGGCAAAGATAAAGTTGAAGCAGAACCATCAGAACAAAGAGTCCAAAAGAAGAGAAAGGGGGAGAAGTGCTAATGGTCCATGGCACTCATCAAGAAGATATGGCGATCAATGGACTCTTTTCTACTTTCTCTCGCCCGAAACCAGGGGGCAACAAGACGATTTTGCAGTAAATCCAGCTTTCCCCGAAAGAACGATTAAAGTCGGTGATGCTATGAATGATGTGCTAGGGCAGGAAGTCAAAAACTTGCCAGGGAGTACATAGATATTTTCGCTTTTGTTACTGTTTAAAAATACTCATTTGGCTTCGATGAATGACAGAATAATAAATTAACTAATAGGTTGACTAGTGACGTTTAATTGGCGACAACCAGCAAGAGTACCGATCAAAGGAGACTGGCGATACTTGGCACTTCTTAAATGATTCGGTACAACGATAGAATATAAGTGCTAGAAGGAATTATGGTAGAAGTGGCCCAAAAAAAGAAGGCCCACGAAGCATCAAGCGACAAAGGAGGCTTGGAGGGAAAACACGGAGATTCAAATATTAAGGAAAGAGCGCTAAGAAACCGTCAAAAGGAATAACTGTTGTTAACCACCCATGATCTCTACCACTGAGGCATATAACTAAATGAAGCCGGATCAGAAGAAGAAGATAAGACAAACACACAATCAAACAAACATCTATCTTTCTTAGCATTTAGCTTTCCTTAGCCGCACTTGGCTTAGTAGCCAAGTATTGTTTAGCGTAGCTTAGCAATCTCAGAAAAGTCAACAGSGCTCTTCTTAAAAGAAAAGATGGCCTTCTTCTTGRTCCCTTTTCTTTCTACACGATCAAAGCGAGACAAAGGTGAGATAAAGAATTTACTATGGTGTAAGGATTAAAGTGGTACACCAAATGGAGAACATACCATGAAATTGTGCCACACTGATGGTAAAGTTATTGATTATCGTATTTGTTGGTACAATATGTGGTACTGCTGACGTGGCAGTGGCCAACGAGCCGGTGTTGGTGAAGATGGACCTGGTCTGCAATCCTGGTACCTACAAAACACGGTTGAACTACCCTGGGGCAACCCAGGAACAGCCCCTTCGATGGAGGTGTCAGTATTTACCAGGGTAATCAATATTTAGAGAGAGAGAGAGAGTGTCGGTAGTGTTTGTTCCAATGAACCCCCCAGCCCTTGGGGTCTCAAGCCTGTTTTTATACCTGGAACTTGCATGGTCAAGGCTTCCTCAAACGTGACAAGTGGTGTATTCAAATACCAGGGTAGGTGTCCTACATGCACCCAACTTTTGACTAGTGGGTTGGTAGCTTTGACTCCTTTTAGCCCATGGTATTTTCCCTTTAATAAGGCCCGTTGGACCAACTAGCACGAATTGGGCCTATTGGATTTAGTTAGCATGGGCCCTGGTGGCTATTGGGCCTGGTGGCTCAATGGGTACCAACAACTAGCCCCCATCCAGGCCTGGTTAAGTCAGAAAGATTTTACCAGGTCCTGGATTTAATAAATTATTGAACCACATCAGCTCGTATTTTTACCAGGGGTGGTGCCCCTGGTTTAATTTGTGAACCCTTTTGAGGCCATGTAACTTTTCCAATTTACCAGGCCAGCTTTGACTAAAGGAGCAGTTTTAATTCGTGGTAGTTCGTTTCAGAACTTTTCGGCCACGTTATGATTACGCACCGGCATAAATGGGCGGTTTAATGTGAAGGTGTGCTAATGTGACGGTTACTTCCCCTATATTTATGGGGAGTCACCTCCATCAGTTAGCTTTTAAATTTACTTCTTCCAAGCTTTCAACCATTTCAAAAAGTGCAAAAGGCAAACCAAAACAAAAACTCTCTCCCTCATTGAAGCATTCCCAGAACAACAGAGCTTTCGACTTGCTTTCCTGGTAATTGCAGCCCCTATTCGTGACAAGCTTGTTGGGAGTTCACCTTCTTGTTTTCGACTAAGCAACATTGTCTCAGTCTTCAATTAAACAGGTAATTTCTCCTCCCCTTCCTTGCTTGAATTCAACATGCATGCATTCCAGTTAATTGCTTTCCCCTGGTTCTGTCTAGAGTAGTTTGTGATTTTGTTTTGTTTTGTTTTTTTTTTGCGCTCTTTGGGTTTGTGGTTGGAATAAGTTAGAATGTCAGAGGAATACAGTGATTCTCAAAATAAATCCGAGGGTTCAATTGCCCTTACTGACGAAGAACCCAGCGAAGACTCACAACCTTTGATTAGACGTTCTAGGGGTCAATCTGGTAGGAGTGTGACCTCCAGACCTAGCCTCTCAGAGCCTGCATCAGCCAGGCCTAGTAGCAGCACTCCTTCCACTATCAGGGGGACTGGAACAGTAAGTGGTTCCAGCATTCCTCGTAGGCTTCAAGATTTACAGGTTGAGTGGGCTGTTTCTAACGGCCTAAAGGAGGAGGTGGACAGGTGCATTGCTACCCTTGTCCAGGAAGACGAACAGGCTGGGAACTCGGAGGATAGGTGGTCCAGGGCTCGTGACAAAGCCCCCAAGGATGAGAGGGGGAACTTCAGGAGTACCAGATATCTGGACCCTGACAGTCACCATTGGACATCCGTTAGGTGGGCTGATGTGAAGGAGAATGATGGCCCTGCTCACTTTGCCCTGGACCCTGATTTTCTGCAGAGAGCTTACGCCAAGAGATTTGACATCAGGGCTGGAGAATTGTATGGTTTTGGCTCCAGCTTTGGATACTGGTTCGAGGTCCCCAATCCTTCAGACAGGGCCTACTCACCACCGAGGTTCAGAATTCCCGTTTACATTGCCCACCTTGAGTTAGGAGTCAGATTTCCATTACACCCCTTCCTGGTTGAATTACTCGAGATGTGGGGCATTAGCTTGTCCCAACTAGCACCTAGTGTAGTGCAGAGAATTATAAGTTTCATCTGGGTCTGCACGTTTCTGGAATTGGAGATGTCAACCAGGGTGTTCAGAACTTTGTTCTGGCTAAAGGCATACAGGGGGACTCAGATCAAGACTGGCTGGTATTCTCTAGAGGTTGGGAAGGGTGGCAATGATACCTACGCGACCTCCTATCCTCTGGTTGGTGGTTTAAAGAAGTGGACACAGCAATGGCTGTGGTTGAGGGTTCCTTTGCACGAGAAGCACCCTTACCTGTACCAGGCCAGAACTGAGTTCACCAGGAACAAGGCTCTTGAGAGGAAGGCCCTTTCCCCCAGCTGCCTCACTACTGACAAGGAGAAGGCCACCTTCGAGTGGTTTCAAGCTTTTGGGGCCAGGTCAAAGGGTAGGAGCCCCACCCCAAAACACTGGTTACCCCATTTTGACCTGTTGAAGGTGGAGCTTTACCTGGCAGCTGGTGGGTTAAGCAGGAGTGTGTCCAGAAGTAAGTCCAGTTGTACTGAAGTCTTTGGAACTCTTTCACTTTTCTCATGCACATTTACATTTCATTTTACAAACTGATTTTTGGCTTAGTAGCACTAACCATGTTTCTTGTGTTTCTTGTGCAGTGGAAGCTTTGGGAAACATTGACTGGTCAGTCTTGAATTTGAAGAGGACTCCATCTGGTAGCATTTCCATCCTGTCCCCAGAGTCTGGTGTCTTGAGGGATCAGATTGTGACCCTTGACAACCTGGTGATTGACGAGGAAGTATTTGGCCAGCTGGTGAGGAGCAAACCTACTGATCCCTGGACCTCAGAGAATTTTGACCAACCACCAGTTACTATGTCTAGCAGTACTTCAGGAGCTGGTCAGGACCTATCCCAAGCTGCTGGTGCCTCCCAAGGGGCATCAGAGGAGAGAAGCACAAGGGCTGACATTTCCAGCACTCCCCAGGCTGAGAGGAGACCAAGAGCTCCAACTCCCACTGGGAGTGGAGGGAGGTCTTCATCTGGCTCAGCCTTCAGGACTACCAGAAGCAGGCTCAGGATGCCTGATTTTGGAGCTCTCCGAAGTACCATCTCTCCACCACCTGCAGGAAGGAGCCCCTCTCCCATTGAAGGGGGCAGGATTGTCTACAGGGGTGGTGTGTCTATAGTAGTTCCAGCTGGTCGTGGTCAAGGCTTAGGTGGTCAGCCCTCCCAGTCACAGGTGGATCCCTCTGGAGACAAGGGTAAGAGGAAGGTTGATGAGGTGGTGTCTGTCGACAGTGATGAGGAGGAAGAGGCCAAGAAGAGGAAGACACAGGAAGACATAGGCCTCCAGGTTGCCACTGAAATCCAAATGGCTGAATGGAGTTCAGGTGGTGGTGACCTACAAGATCCAGTCTGGACTGGTATCCCTTCCTCCCAAGTCATCTCCTCATCTGACCAGGCAGCCATGGGCCTTCCTTCTCTGCAGACCTCAGCTTTCCCTTCAATTTCAACCTTTTCAGCATCTACTACTTCAGTATCAGCAGCAGCAGCAACTATTTCAGCAACAACAACAACAATACCTTCAGCAGCAACAACAACAGTTCCTTCAGCAACAACAACAATTCCTTCAGCAACAACAACAACAGCAGCAGCTACAGCAACAGCAGCAACAGCAGCTACTTCAACTTCAACAGCATGGTCCACCATCCCAGCCTCTCCTACATCTGGGCCTCATTATGGTGGTGTCCTGGTTCCTCATGCAGTAAAATCTGCTTTTGGGGAGGCCAGAACTTATCCCAACAGGGGCCTCTCTGGCCCCAACATTGAGGAAAAAAGCCTGGTTGCCAGGAACCTGCTTTTCCATGCAGTCTCTCCCTATGATGCCCCTATCATGGATGGTGATAGGGTAGCAAACCACCTCTTCGAGTACTACCTGGCTCAGGTAACTTGTTCCCTCCCTTTCAGTCAATATCCTTTTGTTCCTTTGTACTATTTGCACTGCTATATTTACTTACACTGGAATGTGCTTTTATGCAGACTGTCAAATATGGGCTCATCACTTCACTGAGCTATGAGGCTGCTGCCCATTCCTGCTCCTGCCTTTCAGACAGGAATAAGCAGATTGAGGGCAGGCAGCTGGCCCTGGAACAGGATTATGACAGCATGAGGAGGGCCTCTCATGCAGAGGTGGAGAGAGTGCAGGGTGAGCTAAGGGCTGCCCAGGAGACCATCTCCAGGCTGGTGAATGAAAAGAAAGACCTGGCTGAAGCCAGGGACAGGGCTCAGAGGAACAAAGA